>CAEFZX010009660.1:0-97500 GCA_903066825.1 Alfaro cultratus | reverse complement strand
ACTCCTCTTCAAGGAGGAGGAATAACGCCAACTCTGACAAATGCCTGTGGAAATTCAGTCAGACAAGTGATGTAATTCTTCAACTGAGGCAGTTACAAAAAACACACTGTCCATCCTCGAAGGTCAAAAGTGACAGACGGTTGAAGACACACTTCACAACTTCCGCCTAACTCAACATGTTTTGTTTAATTTTGGGGGAACATTTGGATTGTCCTTTAAAGTTTTCTTTCCATTTTAAGTTGTTCAAGAATAAGACAATCGTTTGGGCCATATTCACAGTAGTAGAGTGGTTTCTACATTTTGGTTAATAAAAAACTTGAATTATGTAGAATCTCCAAACTATTACTATCATCTGAGATGGGATTCATCACCTGCTTAAACATAACATCCGTCCGTCCGTCCGTCCGTCCGTCATCCATCCATTTCTAAGCACACTGAATTATCTGTAGAGCTTCATTAAGAACACAGAAGTTTAAGAAGTTGGCTTTTTTGAGTCTTTTTAATCTGAGGATGCTTTTATTTTTATTTAATTTGTTCAATTTAGGACATGGCTATCACACAATAACTGATCTGCTCATAAAAATATCAAATGACCACTACAACTACAATTTCCACAAAAGTGAGTTCCATCTTAAAAACATTACTTTTCTCAAAATGTTCTGCTTTTTTCTATTTTTGTGTTTAAATAGCAACAAGAAGCTCCGTAAACTCCCGAACTACTTCATTATGAACTTGGCGGTGAGCGACTTCCTGATGGCTTTCACACAGTCGCCCATCTTCTTTGTCAACTGCCTCTACAAGGAATGGATGTTTGGAGACATTGGTGAGTTTGATTTTTACTTTGAAAAAAACATCTTTAAATTGAAGTGTCTGAGAGGTATTTATTTAATCATTATTTATTTTACATATTTTTGTTATTTGTTGTGTGTTGTTTTATTGTAGGCTGTAAGGTATATGCTTTCTGTGGTGCCCTTTTTGGCATTTCTTCCATGATAAACCTTCTGGCCATATCGATTGAACGGTATCTGGCCATCACCAGACCACTGCAGACCATGCAGTGGGGTTCTAAACGGAGAACGATTTTTGCCATCTTTCTCATCTGGTTTTATTCTTTGGCTTGGAGTCTGGCTCCTCTTGTTGGCTGGAGTAAGTAGAAAAATGTACATCTTTGAGAAAATATCATCTTCTTACTCATTTTTTTACTGGTGGAAAAATGTGTGTTTGCATGCCTAAGCCATGCAAACATTGCATGCCCTAGGCCACTAGTAACACTAGTTACATAGTGTTACTATCAGTAACTAATAGGACCGGAGTAGGACATTTAATACTAATATCTAGAAAGTCAGTTACTCCTGAAATATGGAAAACATTATAATGAGACACTGAAATCACAGCAAAAGTAATATTCCTTCCTGATGCACATAAACAATGAATTTCACACCTTTTATCCCAATATACACTGTGTGAAATAAGGGTGCATCAAAATTAACATACATACAGTAACAGGATTCAATGAATAGCAGCTTTAGAAAAAAAACAATTATTCAAATCTCATCAAACCGACAAAACTGACTCTAGTAGATGCTCTACTAATTGCATATAGACTTAAGGAAATTAGTACATGTGCATGTTTACAAAAACCCTTTAGAAAAATGTTGTATCTTACAGATGGTAATTCATCTACCTAAAGGAACACAATCAGATTGATCTCGCTTTCTCTAAACATTCATCTGATGCTCCTTTAACCCTGTAGGCTCCTATATTCCAGAGGGACTGATGACATCTTGCACATGGGATTATGTTACATATACAACAGCTAATAGGAGCTACACCATGATGCTCTGCTGTTTTGTCTTTTTTATACCACTGGGAATCATCTTTTTCTGCTATCTTCGAATGTTTCTATCTATCCGAAAGACTGGCAGGTACTGTAACGTAAATATGTTCACATACATGTTTATATATTGTAAGAAAAAAATAGATCATCACAAAAACTACCTACATTTTCATTTAACTGCTTATTTTGTCCTTCATTTACAGGGAGGTTGAACGTTTGGGCACTCAGGTCAGAAAAACCACTCTTATCCAACAAAAGTCCATCAGGAGTGAGTGGAAATTGGCAAAGATTGCCTTTGTTGTCATTGTGGTGTATGTCCTCTCCTGGTCACCATACGCCTGTGTCACATTGATTTCCTGGGCTGGGTAAGATCAATTTATGGATTTTTAAAAAAGTTTTTTTTGGAGCTGTAGGGAATGAATTTTTCACAATAGTCAACCAATTTCACATATATGTTATTTAGGACTCTAGTAAGAAAAATGTTCAGTAGATTTAAAAACAAAGGCAGTTGCCATGAATGCATATATTTTATCAAAAGTGAAAGTAGAAATTAATGTTGCATTGCAATGTCTGGGATTACATATACTCCACACACGAACGAAAGAAAAACAGAGAAAAAACAATCAACATCTTTTATTTATTTTATCTAAGATATTAAAGTACAGTGCAAGAGATTTTCCAATAATTCCTGCTTATATTAGAGGAACAGAGCTGCAATGTAATATATATATAATCCACAACATCATAAGACTGTTTTTGAGTCACTTGTAATGAACAGCTGCATTGCATGCAAAGCCTGTTTTAAAAAAAAAATACATTAATCTTAAACACTTATGAGAGAGCATTCCATAATTATAGAAGAAAATATCACATATTCTCAATGTTGGAATAACAACATGTTGGATTCACAGAGATAACTTTTCAGTCTTCAACAATGAAACCAAAGCAGAAAATACATGTTTAACAGCAAATGAGGAAGATGTATTGTAGTGCAAGAACATATTAAAACATCCATTACAAAATATTACAGAGATTACAAAAATCAATTGTCACAGGCATTTTGATAAGTTATTTTACTGGAAATGAAGGCGATTTCTGAAGCAGGTTTTTGATGAGTCATTACATGCTACTGTGTCACCAGGAAGCAAAGTACATCTTGGTGAAACATGAGATAAGTTGAAGATTTTGAATCTGCACATTTGTCCTCTTATTCGTATCCCAACCTTCAGTAAGCCTCTTGTACCTTTGGCTAAAAGCTGGATTAAAATGAAGTTGTTTTAGTCTGAAATCACATCTTTTTTCCCCGGTTATTCTCTGGGAACGGTGGCCTAGGCATGCAAACACACAAACACATCTAAGCACTTGAGCAAACATGATCAGATGGATTTAAACAACCGTCCCTAGCAGATGGCAGAAGTTAATCTCTACCCAGATATGACCCCTCATTATGTCACAAAACAGAAAAATCAGAGGGATCTCTGAGTTTTGATGTGATATTATATTTTCACCAGAAAAGCAAAACAAACAGCTGCAGATAGCTTAATGAACTAGAATTATGCTTGTATTGCACAGAGAGAAAGTTTAAATGTGTTTTCTTTTGTCTCATTCAGCTATGCCAACATTTTATCGCCATACTCCAAGGCTGTCCCTGCAGTCATTGCAAAGGCATCCACAATCTATAACCCAATAATCTATGCCATTATCCACAACAAATACAGGTAACCAGTAAAGAGGCTTTGTTATTGACTGCCCTTTTATATACTTATTGTTACAGGATTGCTAAAATTGTCATTTTCTCACTCTAGAATGACTAGAAACAAGTGTGAAAAGACACCCACATTAAATCAGCCTCCATTTTTAGGTCAGTTAGGATTACCAAAATAATTTTTATGTGGTAAATGTTACTTAAATAAATGAGATCATTTTTTGTATCTGAAAAGAATGAAATACTTTGGTACCTTTCCACAAGCTTCTCACTGAAATTCTGGCCCCTTCCTCCTGCAGAACTGGTGTAAATGAGTCAGGTTTGTAAAATTCTTGTGGGGACTGAATTTTGTTGTGGCTCCCACAAAATTTCATTAATTGACTAATGATGATTATTAGAGATAAGTGACCTGACTGTCATGTTTTTGGACAGTGGGAGGAAGCCAGAGTAGATGGAAAAATACCCACACAGGTAGAATATGCAAACTCCATGTAGAAAGACCCTCGGCCAGGATTTGAACCCAGGACCAGTTGTTGCTGCATTGCATCTCCTTCTTCAGCCGCATGAGGTCTTACCCTTTTTGTAGTGTTGATGTTTGCATAATCTTTTGAACAGATGAACATAGAGTCCTTGGGAATCTGGAAAATATACCCTACAATGAACCAGACTTGGGAAGGACCAGAATATCTTGATTGATTTCTTGAGAGTTTCCCATGAAGTCACAGAGGGAAGCTGTGTCTGTGGTAATGTCCTAAAATAAATCCACAGAATGCACTTTTTAACATATACATGGTGTGAGTTAGATTCCTACAAAATCATTACATCAGCATCCAGGCTTTCCAAAATTGCTCAAAGATATAGTTTTATCTAAATGTATGTAAATTTCTGACTTAAAAGAAAAAAAAAAGAAGAATAGTTTAGAAATTCTCTCATCATTTTTGTGATCACAACTGACCAAAAATTTATTTTTTCACTTGCATAAGTGAGAGAGAGAAAAAGGTTAACTTTAGTTGTATACACTGCACACAATATCTAGTTTCGACATCATGTACCTAATGCGCTATGCATTCTCAAACTCAACAGGATGACTCTGGCAGAAAAGGTGCCCTGTCTGAGGTTTTTGTTTCCGGCTCCCAGAAAGGAATGCCTGTCCTACTCCATCAGCGAATCCTCTCTGAGGGACTCCATCATCAGTAGACAGTCCAACGCTTCACGCACTCATTTTATTAATGCTATGCCCAACCGCTTTGATACGGTAATGATGCACACATCTCTACATTTGCCTACAATTATGAGTTTTATTGCCTTTAATCTGAAAGAACTATCATTTAGCATGCTTTTTTAGCAATTTCCATTGTCTTTGCCACTTGATTGCAAGACTTTCATGACTGGATAATGACTGTACTTATTTTTTTTTCTGTTTTGTACTTAAAGATACTTTTGGTATCTTCTTACAGCTGTTTTTACTAAGCACATGCAATATTTTTCCAAAGCTTAAGTAGAAGCAAACCTTTTGACAATTTTTAACAGATGTTGAAGGATATGGAGATAGAACATATGGGGAGGAAATCAGGAGGTTCCTTCAAAAACATGTCATCATACAGGCAGTCGGACAGAGGCAGGTCCTATAAGAGGCCATCAGAGCAGAAAATAAATAAGTACATACCAGAGAAGGTGAGATAATGCAATTTATTTAGTTATTACTTTTTTTGGATAATATTGCTCTAGCAAAACTCAAATCTAACACATAATTTTTCTTTATTATGTCCATATGTACAGCAACCACCTACTGTAAGCGACCCACTCAGCACCTGCAACCCTGACCTGGTTTCCAGCTCTCTGACTATTGCTACTCTACCTTTACTCGTTCTTACCAGGAGGCGCAGTGAGAGTGTAACCGATGAGATTTCAAACACATGCAATGACAAAAACAACATCAGGGATCGACTGCAGAGTCAGAAGAGCAGCTCTTTTGATTCCCTGAATCTTGCAAAAAAACCCTACGCTGAACCAAAGTCTCCCCAGAGTGTTCCTCGCATAATTGTCATCAGTCCCACCTCTGAAAGCAGCATCATCAGCTCCAACAGTGTCCGATTCGAAGATAACATTGAGGCAATGGAAAACAATGTCTTTGTTAGTCTGAACTTTTCAACAGAAGTATTCGAGGCAGTGAAACTACTCTCTTGACCAGATGGAAATATGTATGCTTTGGACAATCAAATGGACAGAGGTCAACGTCCCACACTTTTTCCCAGCATGTTGAATTGTCCTGCTTGTGACTTTTACCACAGAAACTGCAGAGCAGAAGAAAATCTATGAGATTAAGCAAGATAAAGTTCTCTGGCTTGGAAAGATTAACGTAAAAAGGCGTTTCGCATGTTTTTTTGAGTTCTCACACACAGAAAAACAACTGTATTATTTTTTTTCAAAGCTTGATGTGCCACACAAAAAGCTTATCTGTACTGAAAAAAAATCCTCAATATATTCTCCTTCTACTATTTTTAATAAAATCAGACAATGCAGCAGAAATGCTGAAAATCAGACAAGAGTTGAGATATAGAGATACAATATTTTTGCTTCCCTTTACTCCTTAAAATCAATAAGAAAATGAAGGAAAGCAAAACAATATCATGTTCTAACTGTGTCTTTGAAGCTCAGATATTCATTTTTTATCTTGTGTTAGCTTCTTTAGGCCACATGGACCAGATTTATACTGGCAACAATTCAGCAGTGTAATGAAAAGTGAAGCAGTTCAAACCCTCAGGAAAGGTAGGTTATCTCCCATAACACCATGATATTTCTCTCCACTCTCACTCTTCTGATACTGCTCTGTTGTAGTTGGTCATTCTAAAACAGTGGCAGCAATGTAAATCATTTGAGGTGTAATTTGCTGAGATGTAAGTCAATCTCAGCAAATCAGAAGCACATCAAAACGTCATTATTTCATAACTGGGATTGAATTGTAATGTAGGTAGTAGAATATTAACTGGTCTGAGTTGGAATAAATTCGCTACATACATATTTCTGTATATAAACTGGATTTTTTATCGGCCAATATTGGCCTGTTCAAGACTGGTAACGTCCTACCAGAAAGGTAAATACCAAAATGTCCTTGTTAAAGAACTTGGTCGTTTATAGAGTTGTGGATCCAAATATATTAATAGGAACTTATGTGAAAGACAAAAATATCAAAAAATGAAAGACCCAGTTGGTAATGATATTAACAAGCTGCCTAGGGTGGGATTTATTGTTTTTAGAAAATAAACAGCAAATTATTGGCTTCCTTTCTCATCAGCACGTCTGAAATATTTTTAATTGTATTTCACCAACAGATCAAGGCTGCAAGTCTTACACTCCCCACCGTTCAAGAGGTTTTCTACTGTTGAAATAGATTTTTTTCTTACTGCATGTCGATCTGTCACCATTTTCACATCATTCTGACAACTGACACCACAGAGGAATCGCAAGCCAACATTTAGTGAATAAAAATATCCAGCAGTCTTGAGTGGAACACAGAAACCTGAGATCCTTTTTGCAACAACTGAACAATAAAGGGAATAAACACAAAACCTAAACATTTTTACAAAAGCTTTGGTTTGGATAAGGATAGTGTATATTTTTATGAATCAATTAATTTTAGCAAAATATTTTAGCCATTATTACATCTTGTTGAGGCCTGTTTCTATGTATACCACAGCTTATTTTATTTCCAATCTCTGTAGATTTAAAGTCAGAAGATGAAATTATTGTAAATTTTGTAAAATGTACATGCGTTCATGAGAAATACTACATCTTATCTTGCATAGTTTGAAATTTTTTTTCATATCAATGTCACTGTTACTCTTTTCATGTAGGCTTAAATTCCACCTGTTTACCATCTGTTCTTTAAATCAATGTTTCCTACATTTTATTCTGTAATTTCCTGTAGATAAGTTGTTTAAAGATTCAAATGTCATACTGTTGCTACTGTATGTTCTGCTTTGTTTCTTATTGTTTCTTCGTTTTAATAAAAGTTTTCTCATTTTAAAAATGTAAAAAAAAAAATGTCAATATAGATATACAGACAATATCTATATTGTCTACATATTGCCAACCAAAGAATGCTCCATGGACCTAATGAAAACTATTTTCAAACAAAAATTATGTGGTTAATAAACTTGTTTTGAATTCCGTCCTCATCTTTAATTATTGCCAAAAGGTGATGCTGAAATATTCTCGTTGACTTTTATGTTTGCAATGTCAAGCAATGTTTGTTGCTGAAAAGATAATATTAGCACAAAACAAAGTAGGGAACCAAGGAGGTCAGCAAACAATGAAAGGTTTGTCACAATCAATGATTTCCAGGCTGAACAGAATATGACTACAAAAGAATGTTCCGATTAGTCAGCAGTAAAATTCTCTCTGAAGCCATGTGCAAACCAAAATTTGCATATTTGATATAATCACAGTGTTCTAAAGAAGAAATGAAACACAAATTTTGCTAAAATGTTTTGCTATTCAAGGATAACTAACATAAACTTTGTTTTGATTTGAGGCTTGCAGAGACAGAAATATTGGAAAATTTTGCCTCCTTCCAGATGTTCACTTATCTACCAAATCCACTTTGCTCTTTTCTGGGTCAATGCCAGAAAAGAGCAAAGAAAAAAAAACGCCATTCCTGAGTGGGAGGGGTGACACTTGTTTAACAGGTCAGCAGTCCATTTCACAGCCAAGACAAAAACAGATGAGATAATCAAATGTGTTAAGTTCACATCCGTTAAAGGGACTTGACTTCTTATGGATATTTTTGGACTGTGGATGGGAGCGGTTGTAAGTGCAGAAAGTGACTGAACAATCTGAGTGGTCAGTAGGACTAGAAAAGCCTATAAACTAAACATTTTCAGAGGCAAGGCAACAAAACTTTATTTATGTAGCACCTTTCAGCCAGAGAGAAAAGTCTCTCATGTAAAGTCAAGTTAAATTTATTTGAATATCACATTTTAGCAACAGGGGAAATTCAAAGTGCTTTACATAATGAAAACATAAAGCAATGAACAGCAGGACACATTAATTTTCAGCGGCAGAATGAAGAAGATTCTCTATTTAAAAATAGCTGGTTGTATTATATATATGCCTTGGGAGGGCTTTAGTGTGAATATTTTCTGAGAGGTGATACAATTATAATTGATCAGACACAGACAAAGTCTTTTTAAATATACTATTCTCATAAAACATTTCTTTAAATAGTGTAGTACTCGATTATATTGACAAAGCAAACCTGGCTGGAAATAATGACAGCAAAAGGCCAGCAGAGGGAGGTAGAGAACAACACTCAGAATTGAGCGTTTTTTCTGAGCTTTTTCTATTTTCCCTCCTTATCATTCAGAAAAACAACAAACCAAACCAAATGTTGAAACAAAAAAAATGTTAATTAGTTAAATGAGTACCCACAATCAAACATGTATTGTCACAAAAGCAACATCAGTGAATACAGGATATTACATTTCTTGGCACAATCTAAGTGGATGCAACAAAAACTGAAGTGCAATATCTTTTTTTCTATTATGTCTACTGACCTTGCCTAAATTGTTGGTGGAAGACTCACTGAACTAATGAATCAAGATACTTCTGGCAAGTTTTAATTTTTGTAAGCAGGAACAGAAATGACATTGCAACTAAAACAATTTTCTGTCAAACATGTTATCTTTACTTTGATAATATGTTTGATCAGTTCACAATTTTCTTAACATCATTTTCTTCATCTTTCCAAGCCTTGTCTCTCCTCTATCCTTGTCTCCTTTACTCATTTTTACCCTCTTCTGTTTGCTTTTCACAGCTCAGAATAGCAGCTAATAAGCCTGTTGACTATTCCTGTTTTATGAGAACACATTCTCCTGAAATTGGTGGAGGGTTCTGACCATGCATAATTCCTTTTCCATCGAAGCCGAAACATTGAGCGAATGTACTTTAGGTAAAGAATAACTAAAGTGTCAGTTTATAGCTACAAAAAAAATCAATTTTAGCACCGTTAAACATACTTTTGTCTCTTTTGCAGTTTTGAAGTTAAGGTGTTAAACACTAAAGAGTCAGTTACTACCAAAGGCCATGACACAACAATGTGAGTTCACTAGTTTAACAAACAGAGGAGAGAGAATGAGGGAAATGATGTCTGCTGATTCTGAATATTGATGAGGAACAACATGTTCTGTCTGCAGGTAAAATGATGAGGAACCATTCAGTGCCCAAAGTGGTACAATTCAGATAAATCTTTATATATGCCATCTAATGAATAAAACTGAAATTATATAAAATAAATTATAAAAATGAACGAATAAATAAGTAAATAAATTTGGATAATTTTAAGCATTTATTAAATGCACAGTAAAATAATTACATTCACAAATCAGTTCTATATTGTATATTAAATGAACATACAATTATCTCACCGTTGCCTATGAAAGTCTGAGGTAAAAGGAAGACAAGGGTAACCCGATCAAAAGTTTGATTCTTTCTGATTTTTCATCCATTCATTGTTTATACTTCCCTACTTACTGGATTGTTAAAGTAGTGGTGATTTTCTCATTGAACTAAATTACACCCTGGACAGGTTTTTAGTCCATCAAAGGGCAACACAGAATATAGAATAACACCGACACAAACTCACTGTTAGGGACGATCTGGAAAGGCCAATTAACCTCACATTCATATTTTCTGACTGCTCCAACGGCACTGAGGGTAGTCAGGTAGAGTATTCTCCTATAGCCGCCCTGAGGTTGAAATCCTCGGCCGTGGGAGTTGAAACCCCCACGTCGGGTTGGTGAAAACGTGGGTAGAAGCCCCAGCACCCAAGAGAGAGCAGAGGGAAAACACAGAAACTCCATAGAGAAAGCCTTAGACTGATGTTCAAAACCCAGGACCTTCTGGCTGCAAAACACATGAGCCAGTGTGGAGACCTCTGTTTAATTATTAATTTCAAGTAGCGCGATGTATCCAAGAATAATTTCATAGATATTGAAATGATGAGTTTAATATACAAGAAATTCACATTTTCATTTGATTATGTAATTAATTATTTTATTTGAATAAAATTTATGAATTAATTTTAAAAAATTATTTTTACACTTATATTTAAGTGGCAATGTATGAGTTATTTTAAACATTGGGATCTTTATGGCCCCTGATATTCTAGTACCTCAGTTGAAAACCAAAAATTTTAATTTTTCGAGCAATAACACTCTAAACACAGATCACATTATAGAGATTTTTAACCACTACTACATACTACATGGTCACAAAAAACATGTATAAGTATTTAAATTGTGCCAGTTTTAATCAGATACTTTTAAAAGTGCTATGTAATCTATTATTTTATTTGTTTTGTTTATGTGATGATAAATAGGCAAGCATCACTCTCTAGCTGCACCACTGATCAAGTTGATCAAGCTAAGATCTTAGGAGTTGAACAATGCTCACTTACAGAACTGTGCAAAAAACAAATAATTAGGAAAGCTAAAGCCATTATTGCTGATACTTCTCATCCTTTACATGCTGAGTTCCAGTTTCTGCCTTCTGGCATCAGGCTCAGACTTCTTAGTATAAAAAGTAACAAGTACAAGCTCTCTTTTGTTCCTACAGCAATATCTCTTTCTAATGCAGGACAAGGTAGGGGGACTTCCACCTGATTTAGTGTTTGTAGCAACTGTCAGTCAATAATGAAATACACTGCTGTAGACTTTCCATTGTGTATTGATTTGTGTTTCATGTCCTTTTGGTATTATTTGTTGTTTTTTATTTTTTAGTCTTTGATACTTTGTCTTTTAGTTTTTATTCTTTCTGTAATATCAGTTACCCATTTGGGATACAAATAAATCTGAATCTGTTAGTTAGTTAGCTTCCAAATTAAAGACTGACAGACTGATTTTGAGCAGCTGATGCCTACAGTCTGACGTGCTGGATGGTCTATTTGACATGTGTGCTCCTTAAATCCCAAAGGAAACATTACACTTGGCTTTAAATATCTCTCTTATAATGACCTAGCTCTGACCCATGCTTTGAGCAGATGCATCTGCATGAGGTCCAAGTGCTGCTTGTGTCTGTGTCTGCATCACCTGCTGGTTAATGTTCTAAAACAGATTTTTTTCTCTCTTTTTCCTTTGTTTTAAGCTAAACTGTCATTTAGCACTGATATACTGTATATGTCTTCTGGTGTGCTTGTCTGTTCATTCTTGACAGCTTGGCAGATATGAAAGGGAAAATGTTTCCCCTGTGAGAGAAAGCACTTATGAGGAGTGATTGTGTTTAAAAAGGAGAAAAAAACTTTTAACAGGATTGTTTCTTAATTTTGCACAGGCTTATTCACACTAATATCTTGGGATCCTGCAACATATGTGCAAAGCTTTTGCACATATCTTATTGAAGTAAAATGTCTAAATTGTTTCAAAAATTTGCAACAGCAACAAATAAAGTTCTATATGTTATAAAAACCCCAGAGACTAAACAAACTGTTGGTGATTCACTGTACAAAGATGGGTGAAGGGATTAGCTATAGGCTTATATTAGTCTGAAAGGGTCAGACTGATTAGACTGGGGCCAGACAAAGTACACTCCCCAAAATAAACATCTACACTGCTGTTTGTCTTGCTATTTGTAGATACTGTAAATACAGACATGTCTGAAAAAAATAATTATTTCATAAATTACAAAATATTTCATTTATTTTACACAAAATATTTCCTCCCATGAACTTCACATTGTTTTGTTTTGTTCTTTACTTTATTTTATTTTTGCAAGTCAAACTTTTTAAAAAAAAAACCTTAACATGAAAGAGTAGAAAGGAATGTTGCTGAGCTCAATGCACCGCACAGCATTTTTTTTTATTTTTAGAAAAGATCTAATTTACATAAAAATTATTTAGACCACTGTTGTTGTCCCTGGTTTAACCTGGAAAAAAGGATTTGTATACAACAGATATTGCATTCACCATCAAGTTGTGAACATGTGTGTATATAGTGTGTGTGGATGGGTTAGGCTTAAAGGTTCAGCTGTGAGAACTACCTCTTTCCTTATGTGACTGATGTATTACACATCATTCAGAGGGGCAGATTATCATCCTATTAGTCTCAGTGTGACCATGAGTGTGTCTGGCAGTGGGCTGATGAGCTGTGATCTATAAGCAAGCAGAGAAGTGAGCATATGGGGACTGGAATAGACCATTGGACAGGACAAAAGACTGTAGGGTGTCTGAGTTTTTTGTGCTTCTGCACTCTCTCTATTGTTAAGGTTTGGTATAATTATCCCATGTCCCACACAGCCCCTTTGTTCTCTTTGCAACAGATTTTAGCCTCTGGCCATATTTGACAGTACAAGGCAGTGATCAAAACCTTTCTCTGAAAAAGACCATCGAGGGAAAAAAAAAGAAGCAGAACCAAAACCAGTGCATTCATTAAAAGATAATGCTAAACATTCATTCATTCATTCATTCATTCATTCATTCATTCATTCATTCATTCATTCATTCATTCATTCATTCATTCATATGTACTCCAATTAGACAGATTCAAGTGACTTCTTATTGTGCTAACTTAACCTTATCATGGTGACAAGGATGTTGATTTAATGGGAATAAGTTAAACTTAACAATGGTCTCTTGTAAAAATGTGGCTGATTAATATTTGCTTTTACATTGTTGTATTTTACAAATAAAATCTTCTTGATGTATGAAAAACATGGTGATAAATCCTGCACTTTGTATCATGTAATGTTTCACCAACATTACATGGTGATAATAACTGAACAGTAACACCTGCAATCTGTAACTTTATGAAATGTATATATTACCTGTGTAACTCTGCATTTATCCTACTCTTTAAGTTGTAATCCCTACAGGTTGGGTGTCTTTCTGGTGCATGGTACTCCCTGAAAATATTCTCTAGTTAATGAGTTGAATAAAATGATACGTAATTCAGCTCATTAACTCAGTTCCTTTGAAAATTAAATAGTTATATAATAACTAGAGTCAGCCCTTCTCATTAATGGTTATGGTCTTTATTTGATCAATTTTAAGCTTTTGTGAAAGTAATTAGAACTTTCTTTCTCTCTGACTAATTTTTCCCTCATTTTTAGTTGCTTCATTTCCGTTTTCTTGAGGAGAAAATGACTCTCTTAAAATGGTGCATATGGTTTAGTTCACACGTGTACCTACTCCATTCCAGTGTTACCTAAAAGAGATCCCACTGAAGAAGGAAGCAGGAGAGAGTCAACTACCTTTTCATTCCAGTCTTTATGTTGGCTTCTCCCTCCAGAGTGTTCATTTGGCTGTTCTAAGGCATAAAGTGAACACCATCCAGAGCCAGGATGTAGGCTCAGTGTGAATGTGTACTGTAGACAGGATCAAGTCAGGAATGACATAAGTATCTAATTAAGCCAGTGCTATGAGGGTATAACTCCAAAGTCAATATTGGTCTGTCTGGACTAAAAAAATAAAGCAAAAAAAAAAAATCCAGCACCAAGGGAGAAGAACTGCTAATTGTCATGAGAAAAATAATGAGGAACAGAAAAACAAATAAAGGGAAAATTTGCAATTGACTCCAGATTGTGTATAAGCCAAAATGCACAAGGGATCATGCTGGAGTTTATGCAATTTAATTTCTTGATTGTATAATTTTGTTTCTTTAGCCTTTAAAGACAGGAAAGCTGAGAAAATACTCTGTATTCCCATGAAGGATGTATACTAGAATTAAAACAGACCTGCTTAAATAAAGAGCTCCAATTAACAACTTGCTACCCTTTGCGTTATTGTTGGAACGACTGCGCTGGAGCAGTGAAACAAATTTCTAACAGGAATGAGAGAATCTTTTGTTTATATGACTTCATCAAACTCAGGGAGACCTTTTCATTGAAGCCTCTGGGGTGAGTTCTTTGGTCTTGATCTCATTACGCCTCATTTCACCTTAAAGGAAGCGGCCCGTAGCAATGACTCCATGTTCCCAAAATATCCAGATGAAAGATAAACCGTCCCCTCTTTGCTCCCAACTTCCTCCTCCCATGTCTCCCCTCCCTCCTCTTGTCATTTTCTTTGCATATCACGCTCCCACACTCTTTTCTATAATCCATGTTTTCCCCCCCTTTGTTGCCCCCTCAGTAGGTCGCTTTTTATACCTTAATCTCACCCTTCATTATTATCTCCTTCATTTCTCCTCCCCTGACTGAATCTCCTCCTCTTTTCTCCCCTCCCATACTCTGCCCATTCTTCATCTCCCCACCCTACCTCCTTTCTCTCCCCTCCTCCACCTTTCCCCTCCCACTGTCATTAACTATAGTATAAAAGAGCATTGCATCCCTCTGTGGCTTTCTCACACACAGTGGGATTGCTAGAAAGGTAGGAGTGAAGGGGAAACTGGAAATTACACCATCTTTAGTACCTGACTGGAGTTGTTGACCTCTCTGGAATTCCCATTGAAGAGGTATGTTCCTTAAGTTTGTGCTATAATGACACCAAATAGTAATAAAATACAGATGTATAAATGTTTACCATATAAAGATCTTTTTTTAGGACCTCTGGACATTTCTTACATAAACAACTTAGCAAGTTTCTGCAGAAAATGTGACTAATTCAATAAAAGCATTAAAATGTAAGAAAATAAACTTTTAGATTTTAATCTATTTTAGATAAAATGATGTGAAATTAAATCTCAATATTGCATTCATTCCTTTACTTTTTTAATCCATTGAATTTTTCATCTCACTTCTTTTGTTTCTGTAGTGTACCAAAAACAAATTTTTCTGTCATATCTCGCATGCAGTCTTGAAGAAACTTAGCAAACCTTTTAAAATCAAGGGGTAATTATTTGATCTTTTGTGTATTTTTTTCCTGCCACCGGCATTTTTTCTTGTGATCAATACTAATTGAAGAGACCATGAGCGGGAACTACAGCGTCACTCTGTTGGGGCCGGCCCCTTGGGGTTTCAGGCTACAAGGAGGGAAGGACTTTAACATGCCCCTCACCATCTCCAGGGTAAGTAACAAACACCAACACAAGTGAATTCAAAAGGGAAGACACTCAAAAAGACATGAGCAGGTGACAAAACAGTCTGCACTGCAATCTTATGTCATGCTTCAAGATTGTGTTAATATGCAATGCTATCAAAATGCAAAGGTAAAAAGCATTGTATTCTTAAAGTTTAGTCCCGCACATGCATGTGAAACCATTCACCTCAGGGTAGTGGCGAAGTGACCTGCCAGCAATCTTATGGGGTTGGTGGAAACTGATTTCTGTTCAACTTCTGCACCTTTCCCTTACTTCTGCCTTTGTCTTGAGGCTTGCCCAATTTCTCCAAACCACACCGGTGATGGATGAATAGCTGAATCATATGCCATCTGTCATCTATTGACCACACAGGAAACTCATTTTGGCTTTCTTTTCATTCCCCTTCACTTCAAGTGTCTATCGAAAGTGCAGCAATCAAAGTTTTGGCACAAAAATCTTGGCTTGACTCCTGGTGCTTGAAGAAGTAACTTGATGGTCTCTTGGTTTTGTCTTAGTAGTGTAGCCTTTCTCTGACTGGCGATCTTTCACACACCACACTCCCAGATTTGCTTCCCTCGTCACTTTAGCTGCAATGAGATCCAGGAAGAAGATAATCCCTTTCTTGATGTTAGCAAAGCTTCTGTTTCGTTAGGTTTGGAACTTCCCATCAGCCGCAGCAGTTCTGACACAAATACACACAGTCACTAAGAAAGTTGCCTACACTATAGAGAACACATTTCTGGTTCCACAAATCTGATAATGAATGGTTTGGCAGATCCTGTGCCAATCTCCCTCGGGGCCATTTTGGGTTGCTATGTTTGTCTTATTAGTTTGGATGTGATACTTTTCCCTCTAAGCAAAGCCATGTGAATTTTTATCCAAGTTGTGTGTTTCTTTGTGACTGTAAGTGTGTGTCTGAAGGCTGGAGTCCAAACATGGAGACAAGATTATGAAAGACACTTTCTGGAAAACACAGAACAAACTACAAAAACAAAATAACTGGAAAGAAAACAAAAAAATCACCCCATGAAAAACCACTAAATATACTTCCTAAAAACAAGAATCATTTGAGCCTATAACTGTTATATAAATAGTATTTAAAATGATGTTCTTTTCATACAAAAGCATTTTTTTTTAATCTTTATATGGGTCCAAAAGAATTTTCACTGCCATGCAAAGTTGACAGTAAGTAAACTGTTCCTGTCATCAGTCGAACCGAGACTACATTGTAACAGTTTATTAATATGGTTTGAATGACTCACTGCCACAGCTTTAATGTGTGTTGCAAGGTTCATAGATTGTGTGATTTGGCTTATCACAAATATATTGATGGTTTTATCTGTGCAGGAATCTGTTATTTCTTTGGAAAAAAAACAGCTATTGCTTTTAGAAAGTGTAATGTCAATGCAATTTACATTATTTGTCAAGAACTGGCTTGTTTTTATCAAAACTTCTCTTATTAATTGCAAAACTAGGAGACTGAGAGGTACATGTCAGAAGACTTTTGGATTTGTTTGTAATAAATATATCAGCATCAAAATGACAGGCACATGCAAAGCATACAGATATGCATACAATTTGTAAAAATTATTAAATTATGATAAAATAGAGACTATAAAGAAGCCACTTTCCTTAAAAATTGGAAATTTACGAGAATATGCACTCAGCTAACATTGTTAATATTTGTAGTCAGAGTAGTAATTAACTATTCACTGTAATTAACTATTTAATTAATAGTAATTAATTAATTAATTAACTATTGTTTATTCCTCTCTGAAAAAAGAGGAATAAATAAAAGTTCTCCAAAGCTCCCTAAACAGCTTTGTTCACTGAGAAAATGCTACTATGATAATAAAACAAAAAGATTAATGTTTTGTATGTCTTTTTCTATGTGCTTATGAAGGTGAAGAGAAAGGTCACATTTGTGTCTATAAAGGCATGAAAAATGTTCAGTTTAAGCAATTAAATCACTTATTGGTTGTAATATTAATCATCCAAAACCCTAAAGCACCTGCAGTATATAGTTTATCCAGTACGTGTCAAACTAACATTCTCATTAACGTCATTACTCATTTCTTTGAAGAACTTTGGTTTATAGTGATGTGTTCAATTTAAGTGCCTGCAGCTGGAAGTGGTTTTTTTTCTTCTTCTTTTGCATATGGCTGTAGACTCTTAGCCTCAGTTTGACTCAAAATTAAAATGTCTCTCTAAAGATCATATATAACAATCTCTTTTTCTTTCTTTACCATGATGTCCTGTTTTGTCTCTGTTTGTGTCTGTATTTTAGGTGTCTTTTCACTTTAACTTTATTATTAAAACTTCATGCAGCACATGACTCATTCCTCACAAACAACATTTTCAGTCAAATACCAAGAGTGAAATCAACTCTAATCATCTCCACCTTATTACAACCACCTAATGATGGTGAAAACCCAGTGTCTATGGCCACATACAGCTATGCAAACTTGCACACTCAAATTAAAATGCACATTAGAGCTCTGCCAGTCTAACCATAGTGTTGGTTCTAAGCAAAGAGCACAGAGTAGGGGTTATTAGTGTATGCAGCACTACTACCAAACCACATATAGACCAACAGCTGCTGTTACTAATGCCCACACATAATATGTGAGCAAAGTATGCATTTTGTTCCTAGTGCAAGATGTGCATGTGGTGTAAACACATTGCTTCAGTGGGTCCAGTGGCTGCAACCATAAGTGACTCTAGTTTTGATGTAAATTGGCTTCACTTTCCCATTTATCGTTTTATTTTTAACAACTTAATTTGGTAAAATTACTTGTGCTTCATGGTTAAATCCCTGTAAAACATGTTAAGAGTTTCCCCTGTTGAAGTTCTCCAGAAAGAAGAGAAGAAGTATAGTTATATGATGGGTTCCAGTGTGTTCCCCAAACAGTAACATTAAAGACAATGATAATGCCTGTCCTCTTATTCAAAGAGAATTTCAGAAAGAACAAAGGGTATTGCGCCACAATTAATAGCTGTTTAAATCTGCAGTATATAACCTTTTAAAAAATATGATGTTTTTTACATGTTTGCTAAAACTGTCACGGTGTTGTGACAGTAGAATATGAGACAGATAAGCCGTGAAAAAAAGTCAAACTCCAATACCTCCTCAAAGTGGTATTACTGCCATCTACAAAAACATACAGCTCAGTCAGAAACAACCAACGAGAACCAGTAGGAGGGCCATATCACTGTCAATCATGCTTGTGTACATGCTGCTCACATAAACCCCCTTGTTTATTTTTTTCTTCAAATGGCCAATCTTGAGCTAAAATGTGTTGCTTACATTGAGCAAATCATAACTGGCAGCACTGAGATATTCCTCCTTGCTTTGATTGGTTGTTTCTGACTTTGAAAGGAACAAAGAGCCTTATTTTGATGCTATATTATAAGGATTTTTCTTACTTCGCGTCAAAGTAAATTTTGCAATGTATGTCTTTTTGGTCCAAAAGAAAAGTAGGCCACCTAATTATATCTCACTGAAATCACCTTTGGATAAGACTATCTGGCAAACCGCCTTTGAACAATTTAGTGGAAATCCATTTGTGTCAAACGTTTTCTTTTTAAAGGGATAGTTTCCCAACATGCAGATGAGTGTGTGCAGCATCATTTAAAGTTAAATGGATGTAAAAGTGAATCAATATATAAATCTCTCTAATGGAAGCCCATTTGCACTTTCCACTGCAAAAATAGTTTTAAAGGCAAATAACCCATGGGAGAAGATGCATTAGACTTCTAAGAATAGTAAGTTTTTTATGTTCACTCTGTCTAGCAAGACTGGCTGTACAACAGCACCAGTATCTTCAGCTGAGACTATATATTTACTTAGGTATATTTTCTGGTACATTGAAACTAATCAAAATTTGTATAAGGCAAGATATTATAAATGTCATTTGAAATAAAATACATGGTTTTTCTGCTAATTTCTTTGAATATTTGTAAATGTGAAGTTTGGTCATTTGGTGGTCTATGTTTGAATATCTCTAAATGAAGAATGTTTTATTTAAACAAAACCTAGAATATTGGACCTTTGTGTGGTGAGGATAGCAAAGTGTTATCTATGAAAAACACATCCATGGAAGAAAGGAGTTCCCGAACCAGAGACAGACGCTTCCTGCTTTCCCAGAGATGTGATGGGTTCATATCAGACTGTTCTTCCATAGTCTTTCTTCTAATATCAGTCTCCCTTCTTTTAATACATTTTGAACTTTATACAAATGAACAACTTCATTAATCTTTTTTTTCCTTGCAAATCGACCTGTCAACATTTTCATATAAAGTGACATTACATAAATCATGAACAATCGAATCTGGGGTTCATTTTTCAGCCGTCCTTATGATCTGCAATGGTACTGTCGAATTGGATCAGCATCCCAGTCTGGCATTTTTTGATGATGGGTATTGAAGTCCCTGACAATAGTCAACCTCCAATTTCAATTTTTCTTTTTTTTCTTTTTTTGCAATCTCAGAAGGTCCTGCAGCAAATTCTTGGTTACAGAAATCCTGACCAAAGTTATTCAGGTTGATACACTTGGTTTTAAAAAATGCACAAAATCTAAGTCTATCCTATAGCAATGAAGAAATTTAAAATAATGTTTTTTTTATGTTGACAATAACTTTTTATTAAGTTAGTGACATCATGGTCACCTATTATGTTTTTTTAATGACACATATTTTTTGTCTTTTTTAATGTCTCACAGCATTCCTTTTGAAGTCACCAACAAATGAAAGACAACACTGAATATCATATTACATCCATCTTATTACAAGTAACCATTTTTAAATCTAGTGACACATGTTTTTAAGGACTGCAATTTCAATTTAATGAATAGAATCCTCTCAGGCCAGAGAACCTTTACAACCCTGGCAAGAACAATGCAACGGAGTCATAACACACTAGTAAATTCACAGTGTAGAGGACAGTGTAACCTATTGTTAAATGGTGCTATAATTGATTTTCCACAGAAGCTGTTAATCCCGTTATGTCTCCTCAGCCTTCCTCCCAGGATGGCTGCCTGGCCTCATCATGTTTGTTCCTAACAGTGGATTCCAAGGACTTACAAGAATGGAAGCAAAAGAAAATGGTTTAGTTTTATATTAGTAACTTTTCTCCTTATTTTATGCCAATTAAATGCAATTTTGTGCCTGTTAATTACTGCCATAAAAGTGAAACCAAGTTATCATCAAAATGAGATTTATTGCTCCAGCTTCTGTTCTGACATTATCATCCATGCAAAACTCTATAAATGCTTCTGTCACAAAAAAAACAAAAACAAAAAAACAAAACAAACAAAAAATAAAACAACTGCAGACTACATCACTTAATTTTCTTTAATGTAGGACTGAGCATATTTAGCCATTGGTTGCACTGACCAACCACAACACTTTAGAGACAATGGTGTTCACTCTCACTTCAACAGTAAGGACCACACCAAAATAAAAGTTTGATTTTTAAACCAACTTTAAACACCAACAATCACAGAGTAACAATCTTGTCAATATGGTTAAGTGATGTAATATCCCTGTGTGTGACTGTAGTCATTATAAATGGAAATAATTATGGTAGTGCCCTAATTTATTCCTCATTATAAGTTTGATTCTTTAAAATGACATTATATACAAATATTTAAAATGTCTTGTTTTTTTTTAATATAATTTATTTAGGCTACTTGAATTTCTGTAATTGATCTAAATATATATTTATATGTATTTCCAAGAATGTTAGAAAAACTGTTTCTAACCAAATTTGATTGGAGTTACTGTCTTTTCAAACATTTCCTTAATATGTGCTCGTATGGACACACTGTATAGTATTTACAGTTGCATACATATGTCACTCTAAGTTGCTGTTCAGTGTCAAACTGATTCTGACCAGAATTTACCTTCTTTTACACAATCGCTCATCTGCATAGTGTTTTTTTACTCCCTAGTAAATTGCTTGATTTGCACTACTTTATTCCATATGCTCTAGTTATTTCATTTGAGAACTTTGGGTTTGCTCATTAATCACAGCCATGGTGTAACAGAGACTGAATAAACATATTTAACATCAAAACATTTATTTGGTAAAGAAGTTAATTAGATCTCATTTTGCAATTATTCTTTTCCAGAACATGAAACTGAAATGCGATTTTTTTTGCCAGCGTCAGGGTTCAACTGAACAATGAAAGCTGAAAATGAACATTTTATTACTTAGGATGATAAATTGTGAGGGAAATGTTGCCTCACTGTTAACATGTTATCGATGGATACATCCATGTGGGATGACATTTTGTCTGCTCTTCTTCTGTGTCCTGCACCTCTTTAATCAATTACTTAATTTTTTTCTGCCACGTCTCTTTTCCTCTTGCATCCATCTCACTCACCTCTGTATTTCCCCTACTTGGTCTTTTTAATCTCTCTGGGCCTCTCCATCCATAAATATTTAGCTTTTTTTCTTTTGCTAGGAAATAACAATCGTGTAGCTATGACGTAGTTGTGAGACAGAAAGGCTGCTTGTCTTCTTTATCACTTAGTGTATTTTGAAATCAGGGATTGTTCATGGCACTAAGACCCATCGTTCTGCCTATAAACCAAACAACATTGGAGCCTTTTGGAAAAGTTTGTGCTAAAGAAAAATTTCATACGTCTTAAAAATCTAATGTCGCTGTAAGCATTTTAGCAACTTTATCTGTTAAACCAGACACCAAATAGGCTATTTGGAGTCTAAATATTTTAACTGACTGCAATAAATTAAATATTTTTCAGACCAAATATTCTCTTTTGCGGAAAATTAGTATAGCCTGATGTTTAAAATAGGAGATGTTTTTGACCTTTCTACAAACTTTACAGGTCAGCCTAAAAAGTAGTCCTTGCTCAAAAAGCTGACCGATTAAATTTTGTGTTCTTTTGTTGACAGAACCTTTTTCGGAGTGCTTTACTATATTAATCAGCCCTCAGAAAGAGGCCAAACCATTCATCACTTAAAAGCACAGCTTGCTGGGAATTAGCCAAGAAACACCAGAATTATAAACATAAACCTCTTAACCCAGAGAGACTAATTGTACCACAGATCTCTCCAAGATGAGTTCAGGAAGCTGGTAACAGGCTTGTGTTTTTTTTTTTTGTTTTGTTTTGTTTTTTAAGAAAATGTCCCTAGATGAAATTATGATAAAAACAGCATAGTCAAAGAGGATAATTTCTTTGACTTATGAATTCATGGATAGCAGAAAAATTTATTTTATTGATCAGAATTTCACCTATAAGATGGTTGAGTATTCATATTTATCTGAGCAATAAATGACAACAATGAAGTAATGAAGTTTTCAGGATCAACATAATGGTGGAATCCATCCATCCATCCATCCATCCATCCATCCATCCATCCATCCATCCATCCATCCATCCATCCATGCACGCACGCACGCACGCACGCACGCACGCACATACATACATACATACATACATACATACATACATACATACATACATACATACATACATACATACATACATACATACATTAGGAACAGTAGGTAGATATTTTGCCTCATTAATGAGATATCAAAAGACAAATGAGTTACAATTAGTAACTTTCTTTCACTCTTGTGAAAAAAAAGTTACTCTTTCTTTCACAAGTGTGACTCTGTCATGACCAATTTTTACAGTGTATAATGCAAACAGCCCAGACAAAGCGGGATATACACTGAAGAAAACGTTCCTGAGTTTCTGATCAGAAATATTGTTTTCAGTAGAAAAAGATTGTTCTTAAATTCTCAATGCTTCTGTGGATAGGCCACGTCTTAGTTCAGACCTGAACCCATTCTGAAAAAAAGTTTTGAAGAAGCTAGGATATAATAAATGCCCCAAACTTGTAAAATTATTTCCAGAAAAACCTGAGTGTTAGTGGGGGTTTTCACTGAAAAAAATTAAAAAGTTTGTGCTTTGTCGATTTAATGTGAGTACAATTTAAAAATATATCACTGATTCAGTATTAGGTTATGCTGTTACTATGCTGTTGCCTCTTATAATATGCTATCTTTGCTTATCTATCTTTTATTGATTCCACTGTGTGTGTGTGCATACTGCTATTCTTTGTCACAGCCAAGAGGCTTAAATCAAACACAGTGGAAAAAGCTGAGACTCCAAACCTATACAAACAGACTGAGATTATACAAATTTACAAAATATACGAAACCTTTCTACTTTTGATTTTTTTCAATAATTTTTTGAACTGTGTTTGATATTAAGATTGAAACTACTTTTATCTCTGAAACCTCTCTATCAACCTAATTAAATTCAAATGTTTCAATTTGGAAACAATCATTCAACCAACACAACTGACTGCTGGTACCATTAAACTTATAACTTAAATATCAAGTCTGTGCATTACAAACTAACCACCTTTATTTTATGATATTGCTTCTTTAAGCCAAAGTACCTCTTATGTCTCATGGCTCGTTCCTTTCTCTGGCCTCCTCTCCACCATCGGTGACTGGAATTCTCTTTTTTTAGCTTATTTTAATAAAAAAGTGAAGCACTAATGCTTAAAATAGAATGAGCATTTGTGTGTACTAGTCAGAGGTAGAGCACTATGAGGGGAAAACTTTGAACTGGACCTTTTGTGACTTTGTTCTTAATAATCCTGAGGTGGTTAGTCAAAAATACTCCTCTGGAAACAGGTCAAACGTACTGAATTAAAAGCCCACACATGTACCCAGTGGCATTCTTTTTCTTCAATTCTCTCTCACTGTTTTTAATACAAACAAATTTATTTATATATATATATTTTTTTCTTTTCTTTCTCTGAAGAGTTTTTGTGGCACTAGTGGCTCGTATTTTTTGCGACAGTAGGCAGGCGAGGAGGGGGGAAGACATGCGGCAAGGGTCGCTGGGGCCGGGAGTCGAACCCTCGACGAGGGGTAAGGCCTCTAAACGTGGGGCGTGCTAACCCCTGCGCCACCACAGCACGCCCCAAAACAAACAAATTTAATCAATGTTATGTCTGCACCCTCGTTACTTGGTTCTTTCAGCTCTATAAATCTTAGAGTGGTGGTGAGAGATGTTTTGTGTGTTGGGCTAATATGACTATAAAAGGCTTGGGGGCTGCAGAGCTTTTACACTAATCCAGTGGCGCAGCTTGTTTTATTGGCCATGCCTGTCTGTCTCCATGTGTGAGAGTGTGGATTTATGTGTTTGTGTGTAAGAATGTTTTTGTGTGTAATACAGACAATGATACAGGTTATGAACTCTATGTCCCTTGAGTGCCTTACTTACTACAGATAAAAATGTTTTCTTTTAGGAACACAAAGCTCAACATTAAGACTTCATAGGCACCATTAGACCAAAGTGTGTTCACAATAGCAGCACGTGTGGTCCTTTTTTGTGGCGTTGAAAGAAAAACATTCATTCACTCACATTTGGACACGTGTAAGGTAACGGTGTGACCAAGGAGGGTTAGGGCTGCAACTTCAAGTACTGTCTCTTGGGAAGTGACTTAAACTGTTTCTCTAACATGCTTAATTAACATAAAAGACCCAAAATCGGAGCAACCACTGTATCTAATTTCTTATTTAACTCTATAGATGCGCTTAAATTTTTGCCTTTTTGATTGCAGTCCATCATCACTAACAAGAACAATCGATTTTCTTGATGACGGTATGGTTTTTCAACACAGCTATAATTTTGAACTCATCTGTAAGTATGGATCTAACCCGATCAATGCTTAGAAGAAAATAAATTATTAAATAACAACAGTGGTACTTCCATTTGAATAGTTTTAAATTAGCCATTCACCTCCAAGGTACGATTGTACTAATTAAAGTCTGTCTAAATATTTTGAATGTATTGAAACCATTGACTGCAACATAGGAGAGGTTTATTTATACTTTATTAAGCCTGTAAACCTGACAGCCATCAACTTTTGTTTCCCCACATTGTTTCTTCCAAAAATGTTGACACAATGGCTTTTTATGAATGATTAATTACTTAGCTTCATATGTAGAGTAAAGTAACAGTTCAGGCTGTCTGTTGCCTCAGGCGTTTTCTTATACAAGCAGGCACATTATAAAACACAGATGTTTAATTGCTGGTGCTTCAGTTGCAGTTACAGACATCCTGAATTAGCTAGAAACACTTATGTCTCACTTCCCACACATACATACAGAATGTTTTTCTATCTTCACAAAGTCTTTGCATTGAGTTCCATTAATTTTTCACTCACTTCTACGGCCTAACATTGACCTTTACCCGAAACCTATCCATTACCAGTACATGCACAGCCATAAAGAGAACCCAAATGCAGAGAGGCTGAGACAGTGAGTAGCTTGGAAGACTTAATGAAAAAATATGAACTTGTGTGCCCCAAAAAAACAGGGGCACACAGGTGCCCATGGAGAGAACACAAAACATAAAGAACCAGCTAAACATAAAGAACAAACAAAAGCAGTAGGCACATGAAAAGGAAAATAGAATCTAACAAGAATTAACAAGAGGAGCCAGCAAGGAGAGTCTGAGAAAGAGTTGTGTATATATACTGTAGAGCTTGATTACTTGAACAAGGAACAAATGGTTAATTAGAAAAAGGTTGCAGGTGTGAAGGGATAGAGAAAGAGAAAATGGCATGGCACAGGGGTGAGGGAGAGTACACAACAGGGGGACTAAGAGTAAAAAAAAAATAACTAGACACAACTAGAATAACTAAATAAGGACTGAACTAAAGCAAAACAGAAACAAAAAAACAGGCTAATCTCATCGAAATAAGAAACTACAGAATACTAAGAATACAGAACAATAAACAAACCTCACAACAATCCAAGATCCTGACATAAACCTTAACTCAATTCACAAAGTCATAGACCTAACTTGAGGATTCTGTGTTTCCACAGTTGACGGATGGTGGGAAAGCAGCTAAAGGTGGCGTTGCAGTCGGAGATACGGTTCTCTCCATCGACGGTGTTTCCACAGAGGGCATGAACCACCTTGAGGCCCAAAACAAAATCAAGAACTGCACCGGGAACCTTAGTCTCACTCTGCAGAAGTAAGCAATGACCTCATGCTTGTTGGTTTCTCTGATAAAAAAAAACAATTTATATTACTGCAGTTATGTACAAAAATGACAGATTGTCTTTGTCCCCACAAAATACACAGGCTGAACAAGAATACTTTTAAAACCAAAGAAAAATATATATATTTTTTTCTGTAACAAATTTAAATACCTTCCTGTTAAACTGCAAGTATCCACATCCATGCAGTTAATCACTGTTGTTGCAGTAGTGAGTTATTGTTAGTTTTCATGCACACTGACACCATTAGTTCTGTCCAAACTATTCGTTCCCAAATGGAAAGAAAAATAACTAAAACAACAAGAGCAGAATCTAACACGTGGATGACCAACTTTTCCGAAGGTCTAATTCTAAACTGGAATCCTCCACTGTGTCTATGATTTATCACAAGCATTTCTGCTAAAGGCTGTGTATATGTGGCTTCATCTAGGATCTCATGTGGTTTCAATTGTCTGGTTCTCTGGCAGCAAATGTAGACGTGTGTGTTTTTACTTAAACACTGTGAGATGTTCAAGGCTGCAACACATTCCCTTCATAAAAGAATGAAAAGTATTAAAGTAACCAGCCCATTAAAAGCATAACATAAGTTATTGTAGAATAGAAAATTCTTATGAACTTCTCAGTTTCTTTTTTTGTGTCTTTTCTTGTCTGAAATTCTCATTTTGGTGTCCCTCCTCTGAGTTTCCTGTTTCACTCACCCCCTCCACATTTCAGCCTAACTGAGTATGTCTTCTAATCTGCATCCAAACGATGACAAAATGAAGATGTTTACATTTGGCCTAATGGCAAAAAATGTCTGCTGCAGTAAACATAGCTTTGCCTTTTATAAACCAGTGTCAGTATGGGGCTTTCTTTTGGAGTAAATCATTGTGAATGAAAGATTTTTCATGAAATTCTATGAAATTCATTGAATTTCTTTGTTCAATGAAAGAAAACAGATGAAATTCAAAATTGCCAATAAATTACTTTTTGATGTGAGATTTTCTGTTTTGATGGATAGCTGTCTTTAAACTCATGGTGATGGATATATTGTCTTACGAGAAACAGGGGGAATGTACAGTGAAAATTACATATTTTTTTCACATTACTACCACAAGTTTAAATGAATTTTATTGTTATTGCACAAAAGTAGTGCATTATTGTGAAAGCGATATAAAATGATATGAGTTTTTGCCCCCAAAATTTCTGAAAAGTAAATCTGGTGACATCACTGTCTTCAAAAGTAACTTACTAGAAAATAAAATGTGATTTTGAGTAATTTAATCTCAGTATAACAACAGATGGACTGTGAAGGCCGGGGAAGTCGCTTAATAAAACTATATTTGTAAACCATTAAAATGGATGTTACTCTCATGAAAACTAAAATGTTTTTGCAGTGAGACACCATTTATTCTTGCATGTAGGAAATAATATTTCAGATAGAGCAGTTGCATGAGTTCAAAACTTAAATAGCTTGTGTTGTGTTTCACTCTAAAAACTATTTTTTAGCCAGACTCCCAAATAAGTCTAACCTAATGTAAGACAGGTTAAACAAAATATGTTCTGTGACCTTGGCTTACAGGAAAAACATGTTTGACATTTTTACATAAGCATATAGAATTTCTTACTCTAGAGATACAGTTTACCGGCTAAACTTACAATTAGAGGTATTAGAACCATAATCATAAAGATTACAATGCTTTTTATTCATTATTTTAAGTCTATAAAGTCAAAATGACTAATATATTTTTAAAGATTTGATTTACACTTAATTTACAAGTGTATAAGTTTCTGGGTTTTTATTTAGTTTGTTGTTTGGCGCTCATTTGTACTTTGATGGACATTTTGTGTATTCAGACAGTGTCACACCGGGGTCAACATCTGGGCTTTATTGAGTTTAAACAGTGGAACAAACCTCCTCATCCCGTTGTCTCTTTTAGTTTTTATGGGAGTCGCTCTGTTCTCTTTTCCTTCTCCTTTCCCCCAGCACATTTTGATTGGGTTTGTCAGTGGGTCACATAGTGAATGGAACGATAACAGTGAACAGACGAAGAGAAAAGTTAACGATGAATGCGTCTCCTGAATGTCTTTAAAAATAGATAGCTTATTTCTTTTCTATATAAAAGGTTATTTAGAGAACTGATGGATACCAGATGCGTAAAGGACAAGATATAAAAAAGCACCAAAGTAAAATGACCTTTTCAAGGAATGATTTAACTAAATGAGTATACAGTAATGTGTACTGGCAAATGTAAAACAATGTAAAGTGGGGCAAATAATCTTTGAAACTGACTACCTCCACCAAGTAAAAAACTGGAAAAGAGATTAAATGTTTTAGTTCAAGACACTGCAGTGTGTGGCAGTAGATTTACTCAAAGTCCTATTTTTATTGAACCATCTGAGAGGCTTTATTTCTAAAGAAATATGAAATGTATCATAATATTAAATTTGTTGTGATTTTTAAATGAGATGTGTACAATATCCTGAATGTCTGACCCAAGCCATACAGTTCTTTCCGTTTAGACTTCCAACTTGTTTGGCAAAGAAAGTTAGAAAGAAATATTAGAAATAATTTCTAATAGCTAAATACTTAATATAAACTTGTTTATAACTGACATAAGTTTTTATTCTGATTTATTGTAGGCGATGAGAAAAGGTGGTTGTGGGTATTTTTCTACAGAGGATGTAAATATCTGCTTTTAACTGTTTTTATTACACATCAGCTGCTTCAAATACTATAATTAAGATTAATAATAAGTTGCAGAATACTTACTATATTATTCCTCAAGTAAAAAGATTTACATTTATTTGGATTAAATTATTGCTGAAACTAAAATAGCTTCCCTTATCCATCCAAGCAATTATTCAACCTTAAATCAATAACAAAACAATGTTGTGCAGAGGACCAAGAAAAATGAAAGCTATGTTTAACCTCTGATGTGTTGCTTGGGGACGGGTAGATTGCATTTGGGAAGTAGAAAACGCGCCAGCTGACGGAAAGCACCGTGCTAGGGGGCAGTACTGAGCTCCATAAACACAACGAGCGCCAGGTTTTCTTCTTCTACGAATTGAAATGAACGAAAACAGTAAAATACAGACGGAACTAAAATGTTCAAGGCCACTTTCTGGCTACCAGATTTTTGAAAATGAGAAACAAGGACGTTTCTTTTTAAACAGAATGACAGATATGTGAAGAAGGATAGGTGTATGAACGTCATATAAAATAAAGGTAAGATCATACTCGATTTTAAAGTTTAAACAGAAAACTGGTTTTTCTTGCTGTTATATTAGATGTTACGTTAGAAGGCTTAATTAGTTATCGCTAAAATTAAAATCTTGCTTTTATATTGGATTTGGACATTTGACCCTGGTGGACTCTGTGCCTCACCAGTCACACCCCATATCACTGATGCAATATATATGTGTCAAATTATATATGAACTCAAGGAGCACCGGGAAAAAAATTAAGAAATAATGTTACCAATAATGGAGGTAGGAAGCAATTGCTGAAAGGAATGAAGTTGGTGCTTGGAAAATTTCTCTGAGTTTGAAAAACGTCTTTCCTTGGAAAATGTCAGGAATTGCAAAAAGAGGAAGATTTTTCCTCACTGCTGACAGGTTTATTCTGACTTGGTCTCCTTTGGGGAGTCACAAACTTTCACCATCTAAATAGCCTTCATTACTGTTACAATTATTCCACTTAGATGTACACCAAAGCATTAAACTGTTCACTTCTTCCAATTATACTATTCCTCAACAAAACCACCTTTGTGTTTTGCTGTAATGTGTTTCAGCCATTAGTGCCTGGCTGAATGCTTTATTCGCTGTAGTGAAGTCTTTCTGAAGCCTGTGACTGTTTAACAGCTTTCTGTGTGTAGGTGTTTTGATTCTTGTTTGATAGCAATGGCACAGCTATAAAGTTCAGGTTGATAGCTTGTACAAACCAAGTGAATACCAAGAGTTTTTGTATGATAGAGAACCATAGCACGGAGTAAGATTAGTCTCATTGGTATGGATGATATGTATGATTATTGTACAGGAAACTACACACACACAAAAGGGCGAAAGCAACCTTTTGTTTTGTTCTTCTGGGTCCATTTCTCTTTTATAATTTTGGAGTGTTGTGACTATTGCAAAGGAACCACACAGTGTAATTGCTGTTTTTGGCAAGCCTTTTCTTTGGCGTTAGGTTCGAAGTTGTGAAGTCTAAGTTTACATGCACACACCATGTTCATTCAAAACCTGTATAGATGACCTGTCTCTGATCTGCCCCTGTCCATTCATCAATCAGTAGAATTAGCAATAACCCAAACAGCTGTGAGTTTCTAGAAGTTAGGTCTGCACTGCAGCAAAGCAGGAGGTGTATTTGGCACTGACGATAACACTACATATAAAAAAGTCTGAAAGTATCTCTGCCATTCTTTTCAAAATTGTAATAGTATTTGGGGCAACAGTGGCTAAGGAGGTCAGGGATGGAAGTGCCCCAGGGCAGCTGTGATAAAATTTGCTTGTACCTTTGCAACACAACTGATTCTGGGGTCTGACCACCTTACTTGGCGAGAGTAGGCTGTACCAGTGGAGAGAGTTGGACTCTGACCACCTCATTGCATCGGCTTTTTCTCACAACACACAGAAATGGCAAAAAGCTCTCTTATGGAGTGTTTTGTGAAAGGGGTTTTCAATTACCGCAATCAAGTTATGCTGACTCTCACATTTTGTTGCCAAGCTTTATCATGTCATCCCAATCTTCATCCATTTCGTACTGGTAATCAATACATTTATTTTCAATGTACATCCAGTACGAATCAGTTCATTTTTGTGATAATACAAATGATTGACTTTCATGTATAATTGTATTTTATAGCATTTGTATTTCTGATAAGTATGTTACGGCCCAATTGATTATGGCTCTGATTCTCATTTGGGGAAGTCCATAGTTATGAAATATGAATGATCATGATGCCTGTTCAAACCAAAACAACTCTGAGCAGTCTCTTCCAGATAAATAATGTTTGTCTGACTTGCATGACTTCATTTCTTAGCTTTGAAATATAAGTATATTAGAGCTGGTTGAAATGAGCTACAAATTGTCCTAAAGTCAGGTATATTGACACATGAAGCATACTATGGCAGCTGGTTCCTTACTGGTACCAGGAAAAAAATTAATTCATCATCACTAAAATAACAAAATCATGAAATAAATATCTTCCTTAAATGTATGGAAGTATTTCACAGGAAGTGTCACCTTCTGTCAAGCTCACCTCAGCTTCATAAGTTCTGTTTTACAAGTACTTATCAGTCACAGAAAAGGGTAATAGAGAAACTGAACATTTGGTACTGACTGACAAACTGCTCAAACCCAAGCAGCTGCAGAGTTATTTTAAGTTCTGAAGTGGAAGTAACGACAGATGAGGGGTGGGGTGAGGGAGGTTTACAGAGTTGAGGTATATGATTTCAGTTTGTTTATGTTGGAGTTTATGTTTCTGGCTTGTGCATTATATAATGATGAATAACAGTACTGCAAAGCTTAACTGTCTAAATACAGAATACAGAACAAAACAGTGTAGGCATTACACTTCATGGTTGAGGAGCATCTGTTTGAAGTAAAGACCAACATGTTGGTCAAAATTTTATTCCCAAAGGCAGCCTCAGTATGCCACTAGAGATATTTGCATCAGTCTCAGTACCATTGTTTTTCAGATTTTTTTTTAGACTTTCTGTTAATCTAAAATGTAGTTTCTCATAAGAAACACGAGAAAGCATAAGTTACATAACTGGCTGTTTGATTTATGGAAGGAGTCATTTGGTTACCTGGTTGTAGGTAACACTGATACTTTAATAAAATGACATGTAGCCTATTTTTAAACCCCCATTGAAACTGGACCCACTTTACTTACTTCAAAATGAGCTGCAAGTACACGAGCAGCAAATTGGAATAAGTCTCAGAAAAATAGATATTTGCAGAATTGCATTTATATTGTACCTGCTAACAAACATTGAAAAAAAAAAACTAACATAGTATCCTTTTATGTGTACATACTATGTTGTTAATGTCAACCTGCTGATATTCGTTGACATTAACAGTATTTTTGTTTGTAGAGTAAAAAGCTACATTAATCTCTGTAAAAAATATAGTTAAGCATATTTATGTTCCACTCAATGTTAAGTTGTATAGCATCTATAACTGCTAAAATCTGCAGCTCTATGCAAATCTTCTGTACTTATAGGTCCCCTCTGTGCAGCTGCCATTGTCAGTTATTTGGTTGTGATAGTTGCCAAAGATGCTCCAAAGCCAAGAGGGCTACACTGGGCCCACCTGTCTCTGTCTCTCACCGGTGTTTGGAAGTTGCCAAAGACCATCTAAACCCGGTTGCTGTCGTCTTTGTCGGGGTCCACTGAATCCACCACTGATATCTTAATGCCAGGAGAACAGAAAGCGCAGCTTCATACACCTGTTTCTGCATATCCTTTGCAGGTCAGTCACTTCTTGCCAAATAGAATACAAATCCCAGTAACACTATAGTCAGAGAAGGTAGTCCATAGATATTATGAAGCCAAGAACATTGTGTTAATATAATCTTTCTTTTTTTTATTTCTTTCCTCTCTTTGTCAAATACATCTTACACTCGGCCAAAAGCACTCATCTTCATCCTTGATAGGATTGTTGAATGATCCCCAGAAGTTTCTAGAGTCATCTGCTCTGATTTAAAAGAAAAATAAGAAGCTATATTTCTTATTATAAATGATGAGTATGTGCATTAAATGAGTTTAGGAGGACAGCACACATAGAAACTATAAATCGCATTTTCTGAAGACTTGTTTCAAATCAACATAATGACTCTATAATAAATTTCCATTAAAACATTTTGAGACACAGTGCATAATTGTTTTCCCAGACATGATTTGCCATCTTCTCTCATGGGCCTAACGTTTAACTTCAGGAATTTCAGTTATCTACTCGGACTGTGCAGGACTTACCGAAAAACGTACCAAAGAGTGAGGATGTTAGGTATGTTTGGAAATTATTACAAAATAGCCACATAAGTCAAAAGTAGTGATGGCAAAAGTTAAAGCTTGATTTTAAGTTCAGACTAAAGATTTACATTCGGATTAGTCTGTAGGAGGGAGTCGAGAGAAATATTTACCACTACCCAGCCTAGTCTTGTAAAAGTGCTTTTACTCCCAAAGGCAGCCTCAGGGTTAGGGTTGAACAATGCTGTTCACATTACAGCATTGTTACCGTAATGTGAACTGTCATTTTCCCAAAAACTGTATAAATCTTTATTTTAAAATCATTGTCTCAGTACTCACAATTTTACTGATATGTAAAGCCTGGAAGCATCAGAGAACATTTCAAAGGAGTGAGAGTCAAATGCAGACAAAGCAATGAAGCAGGGAATGTGTCAGACAGCAATTGATTCTGAATCAAAAGCAATACTGCTAAGACTCCTAAAGATTCATGGTAAAAATAATGTCACAAAATTTTGCATGTATGTCTAAGAGTTGCTAACTCTTATTGATATCTAACGTCTTCAGCAGACCTCAGACCAGATGCTTACTATGGAACACACGTCTTTCCCAGCTGTGGATCATCTTGATGTACACTGTCTTTGTACTGAGAAGTAACCCAAGCTGGAGTCCAGTCCATTTCGCCTGTCTTTCTTTCCTTTGATTTATGCAGTTTGTAATTTCTGTTTTTGCAGTAAATAACATGTTTCTTCCTCTTACATTCATGACAAACAGCCTTTGGACATCTTATGTTTCATCTGTTTGGCTGACTTGCATTTCAAAATATGTCGGTGATTTGATTTGGCCCCCTAAACTCTTGTGTTTTTCTCGTGCCATCTCATTATGTACTTAATTTGCCAAAGACGCAAAGAGTGCTTGTTCTGTGCAGAATCCAAATTTCTGGTAACAATCCTTCATCTGTAGCCTTAAATTTAAGGTGTCATCTGTTTTCTGTAATTCAAGCAATGTAATTTAGGAGACATGTTAAGTATGGCTGACAGTTTGACTTAGATGATCCCGCATTCTAGAAATCTCTCTGCTCCTTAAAGTGGATAATTTTTACTGAGACATTCATTGTGCTTGTCAGGTAGCATTCTGGTTGTTTTAATGCAAAGTACAGACATTTCTTGTTTAGACTGACTGTCTGAACGGCAAGAAATGGATTCATTAGTTTATTCGGTTAAACTTTAAATCTCACAGAGCTGGAAAAATGTTGATTTCTTAAAAGAGGTTAGATCAAGGATTAATTATAGCAATAGAAGCTTAAAACCCTGCACAGTATAGCAAAAAGCCCCTTTTTGTCTACATTTACAGTTTTACTGATTTTTTACCTCAACGGCAGAAACCCAGTGAACTGTGGGTAAGCAGAAGTTTAGTCTATTTTACACCTCCAAGTTTGCACATTCATACACATACATATTGCTTTTTCCAACTGAAATGTTGTTAGTTTCCTTTCCGTCCTTCTCCTGACTCATGCTGTGTTGGGGTTTTGTGTTATAGTGCTAACTAGCAAGCTGCTGGAAACATTACCTTCTTTCTCCTGCCTTGGCAGGTTTTAGCTTAATGTGTCTGCTTCCTGTCATGATTTGTGTTTAAGACTCCTCTGGGTACCAGTTCACTGCTGAGTGTTTTTGTTAGACAGTGAAATGTGCCAATTTGTTGCTATGTTACCGTACAAAGCAAAGTTGTGGCATTTTCTGTCACCTCATTAACTTCATGTAATTAACCTATAAATTCTACAAGCCATGTTATAACGTCAGTGGTTTATCTACAACTGAGGTTATCAGATGTGCTCAGACACATTTAAACAACAGCTCAGGTCAGGGCATGTAAGCTACATATCTGTGTAATTTATCAAATAATGTACCATGTGGACAATGAGTGTGTTAAATAAAATCGATCAAATCAAGTCAATGACTGAATAACATAGTTACAAAAACATCCCTGAGTCAAATTTTTAAATTCAGTGCTGTATTCAAATGTCTCATAGGAAAGGTTATTTTTCTCACATGATATCCTCATGCTAAACTAGGTATGATGAAAATCAATAAATGGTTTGGGCCATTTTAAGAAGAATGTGAACCACTATGGTCAACTAAGATTCTGAAGCCACAATTAAAACAATCTCAATAAAACTGGACAGTGGAGGATTGGGGAAATGTTGTTTGTTTTGATAGTTATTGATTTAAACTGCAGCATTCTACTTCCAGCAGGCTAATCCACGATGTCACCGAGTTTATGTAATCTCAAATTGTTCCTTCAACAACACAATGAGTTCACTGTTCTCTAATGGACTGTACAGTCACCAGATCTCAGTAGATTAGAGCACCTTTGGGTTGTGGAGATTCACACAATAATGTGCAACAGACAAATCCGATGCAACTGTTTGATGCTATAATGTCAATGTGGAGCAAAATTATTAAAGCAATATTACTATCATCTTGTTAAATTTACATGCTTCAATTACTTAGGACAATTCTAGAGATAAGGTGGTTTTCAGTCCATTCCTAAAAAGGATAAAGTGATAAAATGTCCAGTGAATAAATTAAACCTTCATGCTTTTTGTGAAAGCAGAAAACTGGATTTTTGGTTTTCCCTAAAATATTACTAAACATTTCTGAACTCTCCATCATTTATCTTTTCATCTTGTGAGCTCTGTTTAGTCTTACCCCGTAACAACTGATACAAATAAAATAAAGGGTTTGATGATCCTTTTAATTTAGAAACCAAAGCATTGTAGCTGTGACAGTTCAATACTGAACCGCTGCTTTTCCTCACGCCTATTTAAATGGGTAATGTTATTGGAGGGAAGCTGGTGCAGTTTAAACATAGACTTTTTCCTCTGTCTGGTCAGTGTCAGGGATTCTGTTAGACGTCCATGTGATGTCATTCTCAGTGAAACGCCTGCAATGGCTTCTTCTAAGATAATAGTGGAAGGTAGACAGATAAGAAATGTGCACAACATCACACAAACCCACTTGTACTCTGACAAATTGCTAAGAGCTTGAAAAACAAAACAAAACCTTGTACCCATAATCCATTAGTATCATTTTTGATACCAGTTTGACACATGAAAGTAAGTCTTAACATACATATTGCCATTGCTTATATTTAATTGCCTTAGTGTGCTAAAGTCTGTTTTTTCCATTTTAAAGTGACAGTATGTATAAATTCACCAACTGAACTTCATATGCCAATTATTAGTAATATGTTAGTCATCACTAAAGATTGTTCTATTTCATTCAGTCCAATACATGATACATTATATTATGGATTGTTATTCAAGATTTAAAATTGAAAAAAAAATAAATAAATAAAAATACTGGACCTAAACCAAATAAAAATATGAATGAAGAAAACTTCTAAAATGGAAAATTATCCAGATAGAATATTACAGAACAGGAGCAAGAAAAAGGAATGGCCAAACTGTTTTAAAGCAGAAAACAAACTTGGTTAGACATACTGCATGTCTTTGTGTGAGTTTGCATTCGTTAAACGTATTTGCAGGCCAGATTCTATGGAGGGAATATACTGTTCCTTGTAGTCTGTGTTATTGCACTCATCCAGTAACATTTCCTGGGCCAACCTCTCATGGCTGAATTCACTGTCACCACACCCAGCACACCACTTCTCTGCATGTGTGTTTTGGTCTGAACGCACATTGACCGGCTTTTGTACATTCACTCCCAGGAAAGAATCTGTCAAATAAACAATTCTTTAAAGGCTTAACTTATCGTAGCCTACTATTTGCTGTGCTTACCTTTCTAAAAAAAGAGAAAAAAGTTTAATGTAAAGGAATAACTTTGCATGAACATGTACAGCATAAAAAATGTTTGTTTGCATGTAATAAGTTATTTGGATACTTGGTTGGGTAATTTGGGAAAATAGTGAATTGCTCCTTAAGAGATCATTCACAACATACCAATAGCATTTACAGCTTAAAATGCATCCTTTTATTTAAATATGCCTCCAATGTGCTTTTTAACTTGTCCTTGATCATTTTTTTTTAAGTTTTGTGCTCAACTCTCTACATAAGTTGCAATCAAGCCCAAAATTATCCCTATTATTAAAAAAATAATAATTTAGTGTAATTTTTATTCAACCATGATGTTTGTTTCACTGATGCGCTCAACCTTTGCACTTGAAACAGCTCTCCGTTCAAAGGGTCTGGACATTATGAACCTTTTTTATCCTCATCCGTTTAAAAAGCTGGTGGTATGTTGAGGCACAGGCCAAGCAACAATGTTTGTGGGTGTGATTTGAGTAAGAAGAGAATTTACAGATTAAAAGGAAAATGACAGCAACAAATGCAGTGTAGCCATACTGGCATGACTTGAGAGGAGGGAGAATAGGTGACACTGTATTTGTTTTATGTTTTCAGACAATTCATGAGATTTAATATTTTTCACGCAAAGTTGGTGAGTCTTCAACAAATATAACACAAAACATAAACAATCTGATAAAAAGCTAAATAAATAAAATTTTCTTAAACATTTGGGCTTCTCAAAAAGCATTGAAGTAAGATGGTTGCTTATATCTTTTTCTCTAGAAATAAAGGAGGAGAAAAACCCTGAAATCATCAGGATTAAAACTGGCAGGTCAGACCAAAATGAAAACAGTAATCAGCATGATCCAAAAACATCCCAATGCTCTCCAAAGGACAGATTTCTTGGGTAAAGTTTCTGATGTAGTAAAATTTCAAACTCAATTTGCTATTGTGTAGTGTAGCTTTCAATCAGAAAATATTTATGAAACTCAATACTTAAAAAGGATAAGTGACACCAAAGGTCATGAGAATTTCACTGTGGAAAACAGTTTTTTACTTAAAAAAATATACATTTGATACAAATTCTAAAAAGCAAGGAAAAGCCTTTGTGATAACATTAGAGTCTGACTTAAATACTTCTTCCACTTTGGTATATGACGGCAACATATTTCCATGCTGCTGTTTTCCTGTTATAGCTGCTTTGTAATTGAGGCAACAACTCACTGGGGTGACAGAGTCATATTTATAATCCCTACTTGATACCCCAGTCTTCCCCTTCATACCTCATGTGCCAGATATATTTTCATCTCACAACTTGTGCAAGAGAAGATAAACTGAGTACTAAGTAGACTATTTACAGAATCGTGTGTCCATGGAAACTTGCAGGGATAAAAGTGACACAGTCTTAGTGAGGCGATGTGAAATATAGGCTGTGCTCTGTCAGTCAATGTATTTTAAGCTTAGCATTATTCTGCTTTTGGCCAAACCTTTATGACATACACTAATACATTGTCAAAGTAATGTATTGTCGCCCAATTTACTTAATTTTTCTCAACCACAAACTTCAATGTGTTTTATTAGGATTTTATTTGATAGAGCTAAATAAAATAGTACATACATATGAAGTGGGAAGAAAGGGACACATGGTTTTCAATTAAAAGTTGTTTGCCTATTTGTTCAGTGCCTTTTACTCTGGATAGATGTACTGCTTATGTTCACGGATGCTAAAAGCAATGCATTTGACTAAGTCTGATCAATTTTCAAACAACAATGGGTCAAAATGGTAGTCTCTAAATTTGTAAAGCTGGTGAAGACTTACCCCCCTATTTGCAGCTAAATTGGTGGTTATAATGAAAAAAAAGAAAATTTAGGAATATGACTATATTTGCAAGTCCAGTTGAAATCAATGTTCCTTCATCAACAGTTTTTAATTACCCTTTATTGTTAAAGAAAATAGCTTTTGCTGCAAATAGTGACTTTAATAAAACTTGCATCAAACACAATTTTCCCAGAGCTGTATCTCCTTAAAAGCACCATTTAAGAAACATGGTCATAGTATCAGTGCATCTTTGGCAAACCAGCAGGAAACAAGAGTCGAACAGAAAAGGCCAAGTATCTGTATCTGTGGACTAATGTCTTCTCAAGCACCGTCAGAGTGTTGGTTCATTTACAGAGCTGAAGGACACGGAGCTCCCTGAGAAAGAGTCCAGAGGGGGTTGCTCTGAAAGAAATGCAAGGCAGCTGACGTTTGTGTGTCTTCAGTTACAGTTTGGTTTATTTAGCCTTTGAATTTATGAAAACAATTTTTCCTCTTTATTTCAAGTTGTGAAAAGTTATTTATAAGCTATATTTATTTAGCAATGTACACACATTACAACTGATGTTTGAATCTAGTCCTAACTGCTGTTGACTGAATTAGTTTCAGCATATAATAGAATATAGTATGTTTCAACAAAGGTTCATTTCAACAGATGAAATATGATTTAAATGTTAGGATAGCGAACTGAATCATTTTGTGATTTGTAAGTAAATGAAGAGTTTGAGGGTAAGAATGTTCCTAAAAAAAAAAAGTCTTTAATGGATGACCTGGCACAGACAGGCATTTACGGTATGAACACAAAGAGTATCAGACTGATACAGACCTTTGTTGAATGGAAACAGCTGTTTTCGAAAAAAACTTTGAACAACGCCACATTTCCCCACTCATGCAACTCATGTTTCACTCTTTGACATGCAGACGTAGCCAGAACCATTTGGAATCTGTCAGAGCCGATGACAGAAATTTTTTCACATTGTTTTTAATGCTCACAGCTCAGGTTCAGTTGTAATTCACCGTGACTGCCTTTCTTTTTTTTTAAAAAAACCCTCAATAATGTCTGAAACTTTGACAGTATAGTTTCCATCAATATCAGTAAATACTCTGGAAGCGTTTTTGTAATTTTACCCGAGTAGAAAAACTTTTTAAGGAGTGTTTTGATATAAAAAATAATGTGGTGGACAATAATAATAATTTGATCCTTTTTTCTTCTTGTTTTCACTCCTTTACAGATCCAGTGTTTCTAAGCCCCCTCCAGTGGCACCAAAGGTAATGTAAAATTATTTTATATCGTTTTCTGCAAAAATACAATTGCCAAATATGATGATTCTTTAAAAAGTTAGTTTTTTCACATGTTTCCCACATGTGAAAAAAAGAAATTGTGCTATTTGCATAGGTATTATTTAGGTGAAAACTGATTAGAATAATTATTCTATGAAAAGCTACTGAATACAGTGCCTTGAACTTGTCTTTAAGAGCATCACACCCTTCTGAAACAATGCTGTACATAATTTTTGTTGCATGTCATCACTTATTTACATTGAACTGTTTGATAAAACACTGATGCTTTCCTAGAACCCAGGTTGAACACATAGCCTGTAAAAACTAATCCATTATTTTAAAAAGTACATAATTCGTTTGTTTTTATTGGACACAAACACATAGGGGAGGCATCCTTGTTTTATGCTTTGATTTAATTTATTTTTGTGTGTATTTGCATGTTCTTTTGTCGTATTGATAGGACAACCAATCAGACCTCATAAAACCAGTAGCCATCACCCATCCCTCTGTTTCACCACATCCCCAGTCTCAGTGCTCTGCCCCTTACAACAAGGCCTCCAGACCTTATGGGGGTTGCAGCTCTCCTTCACAGTCACCTTTCACCACCTTCATCCCTTCCCCATCCTCTGCCTTCACTCCTGCTTCATCCCACATTGGTCATCCTCCTCCCCCTCTTCTTCCTCCTTTAACCTCTTACCCATCCTCTTCATCCTCTTCCTCCTCCCCCCCTGTCCTGGTTGCGCCTCAGCCATCAGTGTATAATACACCGATCAACCTCTACTCAACTGAAAATGCGTGTGAGGTGGCCATGGGGCAAAGGCGCGGCCTGTTGGAGAGTCAGGGAGGAGCCGTACCGCATTTTAATGGGTGAGTGGTAGACTCATTAACTAATCAGATTAATTAAACCATTATTGGTATACTTTTTTTTTTTATTCTTTCTCCTTGAGACTCTTAGAACCTGCCACTTAGTTTCTTCCCTAACTGTATCACAGAATTTCTCCACTTTGCCTCTAAATGACTTCAAACTAAAATATTAACCTTTAGGCATATAAATAAAACTTTGATTCTGATAATGTGATTTTGAGGGGCATAGTGAGAAATGGGTCTACATCCGGCCACCTTTTTGTTGAGCATGTTTTGAGCATGCTGTTTAAATAATTAAGAGGAGAAGGATGCAACTTCAGCGTTCAGCTTGACACGTTAGAGACCTCAAATACAGCAAAAATGTTGTGTGCATGTTGCGTGATTTGTTTCAGAAGGGAGTCGTGAGCAAAAAGTTTCAGTTTCTGGGTTTCTATGTCACAAGTACATAATCTATGCTCTCTGTTTTCTCTTTATTTCACTCTTTATTTTTCTGCTTTCCAGAACACGTCTCGTCCAGTCACAAAGTTAGTGTCTGCAGCATGTTGAGTGTTTGCTCTGGTGTTTTTTAGCTGATACTTGTAAATCTCAAAAAGCTGACATTAGATTGCATTTTGCACTTGTAATTATGAGCAGATTTTAAAAAAACAGCACAAATGTGAATCACAAATACACATATTATTTCACAGGAGTGCAGAGTTTTCAATCACAAAATATTGTAGCCAATAGTTGTGCACATAAATAATTCTTAATCAAAATGGATGAGTGTTCAATTAAATATTCGGGGCTACTTTCTGCAGAATCTGCGCTTGATCAAACACAGTGTGAATCTTTAGCAAATAGCATACATACGCACCCTTACCAACCTTCCTACAGTAATACATTTCAGTATCCACATCACTGTTTCTATAAACAGAATGCGTTTTATTGACACTCATAAATCAGACTATTCAGCGTGCTGGGAAAGATAGTAAGAGAGGGTGTATATATAGATAATTGATTGAGACACACTCAGTGTGTATCAATGTGTTGGTTTCTCCTGGGAGTTGATTTACTGTCTGTGACAGGCATTTCAGCAGCTTGCTACCAAGCAATACTTTATCTTTACTGTACCTACACACATGCAAACAAACTGAACACAGTTATATTTTCAGGTTGCTTTGCACTACCAAAAGTGGAAAACACCATATCTTTATAATATTTGATTAAAGATTTCCCGTATGGGAAATTCTACCCATACGGACTTATACACTGTTTAAAAGCACCACCATGTGGTTGAAAATAAAACTTAAATATTGCAGATTTAGAGAACATAATGTTCTGCTCTTGTGTTGTGCTCATGTTGCTAGTTGTATTCCACAAGGTCATTTTCTGTTTCTCTATGGTCATTAACTTGCCAAGAAGTTAATGACTTTCTATCGCTTTGTCCTTTTTCTTTGATGCTCCATTAGTGGACCTCAAAATACTCTAAAGTAAGTCTTAACACAATCCAGTTGTTTTTTTATTTTTATTTTTTATAAAAGATATGAAGGCTGCTGTTTTATAGCCCCTTTCCTTTATTTGGACTCTATATTGCCTTGTTCTTCTCCTTGATTTCCAAGAAACCCTCTGCATCTGCCTCCAAGGTATCATGCTGGTTTAAAAAGTACACCAAGTCCATTTAACAAAGTGTGGTGTGGCCCTTTTCACATTCTAATTAGCACTACTGTGTGAAGCAGTTCCATTTCATCTAGTCATCTAACAAACTTATTTCATTCCATGAAACTCAATATGTACTGCTAAAAATGTGGAGTAACCACCACCATAAACGCCAGAAGAATGGAAAGATAAATTAGCTTTAAAAGGTACTTTCAGATGTGATCGTTCCCTCATTCATCTGTCTTTTCTCAGTTTTCCCAGGAAACACATTGTGGACACAGACATCCATTTTTACCATGTGCCTTCTCACGCTGATGCCAGTAGAAAGCGCATAATGGAGGACACAGAGGACTGGCGTCCTCGCACGGGCACCACCCAGTCCCGATCTTTCAGGATTCTTGCTCAGATCACAGGCACGGAGAATGGTACAACAGAAATGAAAATTAACCATTTTATGCATTTTGTGTTTAATTAACTATTACTAAACATATCTGAATATCTGAAATTAATCACTTGCACAGTACATTTTGGAGGATATCCATTTGATTTAAATAATTTTCCTTCTAGTTCAAAATGAAGAAGCTGATGCATCAAAGAAGACAAAGTAAGTGCATCTAAAAAACAGTTTTAATTTAGTTGTTTTGTGTGGTTGCTTTGTTGTCATTCAACTTGCTTATTTGAATGTTTAGTATAAAATCCCCATATATGAAGAGAACCAAAAGACTTATACCAACTCTTTGTGACATAATATGTGCAATCAGCGTAAGACGTTGACAGCCAGTTAGCAGGTATTAAACCTGATCTCTAGTCAAATATTCATGCAGTGAAGATTTGCAACTTAAATAATTCCAACGTGTGATATTTTGAACACTTATTTCATGTTGCTCAATATTGATTTTACACCTACTTGTAATGAATGTGCATATCAGTATTGTTGAAATGTGAATCCGGCAGTCTTGCTGTGCTGCATGTTATGTAACTCGTGACTGTGTGGTTGACAATCATGACTCTGTCACAGTTGTGTTGTTATGTGACGTGACCTCTTGACCCTTCATGCTCTTGTTGGTTTGCTGTGACAAATTACTTAAGCCGTAGCTTCCAATTGTCTGTGCTGGTGTGTGGCATTAATCATAATACATTTGTTGTTATTTGTGTTTGGGCCTTTTTTATTCCAATAATGAAAGTGGATATTTTCATCTGAATACTTTTTGAACATCATCAGCTTCTAGTGGTAACTGGTATCATTGCGCTTTCTTTCTGGCATGGGCTTTAATCCATTTCCTCATTGATTTGTTGAAAATGATTATTGCCAGTTATTCAAGTTCTTCTTTTATGTTTCTTCTGTTGTTCTTCTCTCTCCTTATTTTTTCCTCCCTTTTCCTGCTGTGTTCTGAATGGCAGAGTGAACAAGAACACAACTCGACTTGTGGTTGGACCCAAGTACAACGAGCTGAGAAACTGGCACCATGGAGTGTCGGCTCGCACCCTGAATGTCCAGTAGACTATGTGTGTGTATCTGTGTGTGTCTGTGTGTGTGGATCTGTGGGTGTTAGTGGTTGTATGCTGCTGTATTTGTATATCCCTGAGGTATTAGGTGTCTACGTGAGGAAGATTGCTAAGATTGGAAAAAAGTCTAGTGATACTAAGGAAGTAAAAGAAAATAATACTGGAATGAGAGCTGTACATGTGAAAGCTTATCACTCATGGTTTTCCATTTCTATGGATTTCCTGTTTTCAGTCAGTTTTCAAAGCAGATGGACTTTTCTAATACCTCATTATTCTACTGTGTATCGCCTGTAAGCTTCAGTTGAATAATGATCCAAAATGAGTTTCATGTGCATTTGATACTTTATGTATACAATCTGATGACTGTCCAAATTAGGCCATATAACGACCCAATAAAAGCATAGGAAAAACATGGAACTAATGAAAAACAAGATGGTGGTATCATGGCCAGAATAAAGTACCCAGTCCTGACATGGTAAGGCAGAGAAATTCATACAAAATAGAGTTAAACAAAAGAACCTTTATTTTCTCTTGCTTAGATCCAACTAAAACACGTTTATTAATATACATTGTAGGATAAGAAACATTGTGTCCACAGCTTTTATTAAAAGATGCTTTGTTTGTCTTGAAGCTTATTCTTCTTTCTTTAAACACTAAATATCTTTTTTATGACAAACTCAGATGAGATCCATCTTTAATGTATGATCCATCATCATACTTAGCCCGGAACATAGCTTTAGATATTTTAACCCATTTGATCGTATAATAAAAGGTTAACGAATCTCTGTTAGAGAAAGTAGTCATTTTAGTGAAATGGTTTTGCTTCTGTTTTATTGTTAATTTACACTTCCTTTTTCCACTTCTTACTTTATCTGTGTCTTTGAACCTGCTTTAAGTATCCATGGTCCTGCAATTCTGCCAAAGAAATTACTGGTAAATACATTAAAGAAAGTGTGTTACAGTATGTAAAAGTGTTTATTTTGAATGTTGATAGAAGGTTTTGTTGAACGACACTTTTAAGAGTAAGATACAATATCCTTGTATTAAATATGTATACAGCATAGCTGAACAAATGACAACAATTGGTGATGGTCTCTTGAAGGAATTTGGTGTTTTCATGTCACCTTTTCCTGAATGACTTAATTAAGTCATTTTAAAGACCAGTGAACTATGCAGTAACAATACAATCATTTAATATAGCTGTTCTTCTGTCTTTAATCTTATTGTACTTGCAGTTTGGTAAAATAGAGAATGCCACCTTTTTTAAAGGAATGAAATATTTTCAAGATCTATTAAAACAAAATTTCAAAATTTAACCTGTACCACTTGTGATATTGCTACTAGAGTGGAATTAAAACTGTAAGAGTAACTGATTCTCTGTGATTTCACCTAATAGTTCAGAAATGTCTATGGGATTAAAGTGCATTTGTATTATGGTTTTCTGTACAACTGAAAATATGTAAATATACACAAATCCACTGACTTTGATTGGCTTAATTAAATAAAATCCTTTTAAGGTATTATTCTTTCATAGTCGTTAAACACTTTCAATTGCTGGACTTTTCTAAAATGTGTCACCAATTCTAAAATGAAGTTGCAAGGGAAAACATCGATAGTTTTATCCTGAAGAATAAAATCCTGTATTAACTAAGCAATTAATATTGCACAAGTTTGCGAACACTCATTGTCTATTTTTTCTTTTGTTTGATGGGTGTGCGAAATAAAGCAGAGTGCTCACACTGAAATTACATAATAATGCTTATTATAAACCACACCCCTTCACTCTCTCGACTCCTTGCTCACTCTTATGGATGAGCAGTACACAAGTCTACATAAAACAATAACTTTACTGCCATCCCACTGCCTTAAACAACAAAAGTCTTTAGACCATCTGCAGTCGCATCTCAGTGAATCAGAATGTCATTGAAAAATACTTTTAATTCAGTAATTCAATTCCAGATTTATCACACAGAATGATACATTTGATGTGTTTATTTCTGTTAATTTTGATGATTATGGTTTAAAGCTAATTGAAACCTAAAATTGAGTGTCTCAGAAGATTTTATACTGTATGATGGATTATATACCATGGTGGCAACCATAAAACAGTTTAAAATACAAAGGATGGCCTTTGGAAAAGTATATTTATTTACTACTAAGTATTTGTTCATGTCCTGTGGCTCTTTTGAGGTGTCAATAAAGCACAGGTGGCTTTGATAGACTCCTTATGTTTGTCTGCATTGTTGGGTCCAGTGCTTGGCATCTTCCTCTTTCTCTATACATTTTCAAAGAAGTGAAGGTCAGGGGTCAGTAGGGACTTAGCACAAGGAATGCAACCGTTTTAGCCCTGGATAAGCCTCAGTGTGGTAAGTTTTGAAACACAGGCTCCAGTTCTCGTCCTGTTAATAACCAAGAAAACTCTGGAATGTGCTTTGTTGTTTTGTTAACCACAGTTTTTCTTCCACTCAACTTTCCATTAATTTATTTGGATAAACCACTCTAAACCACCTAAGCAAAATTAATTGCTTTTTAGCAATTAATTACTCTCATTTGTGATTATGATGCCATCAAATGTTTTGCTGTAGAAGCACAGAAAAATCTAAAACATCAAAGACATTTTTAATCGTTTCATTAAATAAGTGAAACAGTAGGGATAGGTGTAAAGCCTTTTTCCTAGGCTTTTTAATTCAATAAGTTGAAATGAAAAGCCAGATCACAGATCAAAAGTGATCTGGCCAAGACAGCAGTATAATAAACTTGCAGAATATTTTGCATGGACTGCATCTTAATGGCTCCTAGGTTTTGAGAACTTTTTCCATCTGACAAAATGTTGAAGTGTTTTTCAAATGTAGCTCTTTCTTCAAGCTCAAAATCAGTTATTAGTGATTGATAATAATTAAGTCATTTTCTTTTGACTGGATGCTTCACCAACTTGCAATCTGTTTATTGCAGAAATATTTGAGCAAGGATGTTGTGAAGCCTAATTCTTTCCTGGAATATATTGATCTTAAAATAATTTTCCACCTTCATTTCTTCTGTTTTCTAACTCGAAACAGCCGTTTTCATTGTTCACCACTAGATGGAGGCATACATTTTAAAATGTTTGAGTTTGTAATGGCTATGATGGTGGCAACCATAATTTTTCATGCTCAGTGGGAAAATGGTACACATAAAGATAATTGTTTTACACTGACCTGGGTCCACACCATTTACAAAATAATAAAAGTTTTACATTGCTTAAAATATTTTTCTCAGCTATAGTCATTCTGTAACTTGCCTTGATTTATTTATTTATTTTTTAAATTCTGACCTGACTAAGTCATACTGTTGATTTATTTTTATTGCATGCTGTGAAAACAGTAATAATCCACTATGGTACTTTTAGATCAAAGTGGTTTCCACCCAGGCCTGCCTTCTGCCCCCTGCAATAAGCCTCCAGTACCCCCACATGACCTGTCCAACACACGAGCTCTGTTCATAGTAAATGAAGTGTGCCAATTCACTCCAGTGTTAATGTGGCTTTCACTTTGAAGCAATCATCAGTTTTTCAGAGTGTTCCCTATCAACAACTTTTTCTTTTCTTTACTGTATTAGTTAATACATTATAAATCCCTTTGAGAATAATAAAGACCAATTCCTAAGTCACTTAAGCTTTTCTCCTTTTTCCTGCTATTTATTTTTTTTTTACATTGTTACAGGGTGTATGAAAATCTAACTAGCTAACTGGTTCACTAGAATTTTTCACCAAATTTCTCAATTAAAAATAAGAAAAATATCATTCCTCTACATTTATATTTGATATTTCTTAAATTGTTTTTGTGTATGTGAAAATTCACTTACTTATTCTTTGAAGTCTACTTTTGACATATTTTATGCATTCATATTTAAGTAGCAAGAAAATGAGAACAGTTTCATGAAGAGCAGTTCAAGATATCAAATCAGACTTACTATCGATGTGCAAGATTTTGCAGTCGCAAGGGTGTTCTTCAATGCAGTTGTTTTCAGGTCATTTAATTTTTGGGGAAAACTCAAATATAGGTAAGCATCCATATAATATATTGTTCCAGATGGAAGAGCTTTCACTGCCACTGATGCCTACACCTGACATTAACTTTGGATACATGACCCAACTTACAAAAATGTTTGGGAAATTGTGAAGATAGAAAACAAAGAGAAGATCGAGGAAATACGTGAGATAATTATTGCAATTGTGTGTTTTTGCAGCCCTGCTTTTAATCTGAGCATGGTGGTCTGGCTTTATTTACTATTTGTTTATCTATTCATATTTTTTTGACTGATTTCTTAAATCAGTTAGCTTGTCATGTTTACTTCCTTGGTTTTATTGAGGTTTTAATTTTTGTATAATTCAGTTATTTTTTTCAACACTTATCATTTTCTGTCTTGTCTTACAGTGTTTCCATGTTGTTGTTTTTTTAATTAGAGTAAATTAAAGGAATTAAATGGATAGTTTTGAATGACCAATAAAGTGTTGATCTTTTTTATGGTATTGGCCTTTTGTTATTAGCTTTTTGTTGTTTTTATAAGACATTTCATGAAGTTTGAATGCAGAGCGATTTGTTTCCTTTACATAAAATACTTTAACTACTTTCATACATATCCGGAGAGCTGTTAAGTTGAGCACCTATATTTATCCAACAGCATAAATAATAGCACTGAACATGCCATCCATGACAGTGAAAAGTCCATGTTTATTCAAACCACAAGGCACTGGACATGTGTCTGTGTGGCGACAGTTCATTGCTACTATAACATTCTGTGGTCGCTGTAAAACAACTTGGCAGCATCTCAGAGAGATCAGTCATCAGTCAGTGGAAACAACTGGACACCCAGGCCATGAAGCAATAAAAAGGTCTGCATGTGTCTGTTGGAATGGGTGTCTGTATAAATAAATGGATGACTTTGTCATAGTATGAGTGTGAAACTCCACACATGGATGGTATAGTGCACATGTGAGGACTGAGTTTCATCCAGAGAATATCATGCTGCTAAATTATAGACTATCTGTTGTGTGGCAGGGAGATCTGCTGGACAGCAGTCAGCTGTGTTAATGAAAATTTGTCCAATGCTCAAATGAAACCCACACTTTTATGAGTTGCATAAAACAAGTTCTTCTTAGACCTACAATACACATGTTATTATAAATTATGTAAATAACATAATATAAGATCTGCTCTTTTTTCCCTCATTAAAATTTCCAACAAAGGTCACAATTTGGCAGCTTTTGGAATAGTGGAGTAGTTGTATGCTGGTTTAAATGCAGTGGGTCGCAAAGCAAAATGACAATAGTAAACAAATCTGTTCGGCTCGCTTTCCTCGACTTCCTCTTTAATTATCCCTTGTTGTTGACAGGATTCATATGTGGCCCAATGAATCCAGATGGTCAGCATTAATTGAGTACAATCAAACCCAAAATAAACATCCCTTCTGTGTAAAACGCATTAAATTTTAGATGTAATTTGCCTGATTGGAGGAGAATATTAATGCGCTGTCCTGTAATGAGTTCTAATGAATGATGAACTGAGTAACATCTTATTTCCTGTTCTATTTGTCACATGTCATTAGCCATTCAGTGTGACTAATGGGAATGGAGGTTGTTAAAATGTTGGGAAGGACTGAATAAATAGATCATAAAGCCATAATATTTTAGTTATTATGGTTTTATGAGGATGAGGGTTTTTTTCCCACAAGAACATTTTACTTGATGAGTTGATGCCCAGTAAATACTGTATTTTCATTCAGATAGAGCTGTGACGTAAGTTCAAGACAGATGTAAGTTTGGTTGGTTGATATTTTTGTTGCTGCTTCTACCAAAGTTTGAATGGAAATCTATCAATTGTCCCAAGAAAACTCTGAAATATTGAAGTTTACAATATTTGGTTCCTTCTTTTGCAAATTTACTTTGTCCTTCATCGTATTTAACAGTGGGAATGAGTGCTTTTCTACACATTCATCTCCTTTAGAATTTTATTTAAAACATCCTGGTAATTAAAAGCGTAAATGATATCATGACTTCTAAGAAGATTCTGAAGGCTTTTCAAAGAAAATGAGGTCCACAGCATCTCGTATCCTTTGTTTCACACCTGAGAGGTCACAAGGGCAAAGGAGATATGTCAATGGATTTCCAAATACAATATTACAGACCATTAACTGCTGCTAACTGTAGCTTAAAAATGTGGCTGTTGGTGGTGATTTTAAGTTTCTTTCATGTATCAAAATACAAAGGAAAAAATTTAGTTGGCTCCATAAAGTAAAAGAAAATTAGCTGCATATGGTCCATACAGTAGAATTTAGTGTGACGTAGGTTGATTGGCCTCTGTTCCCAGACACATAAAACACAAAATAATTGGGTTCATAATGTAAATGGAGAGAGATGTTGTGCAGTCTGATTGTCTCCTTCCAATGGCTGACTACTCAGATTAGGATTGTGCAGCCTATAGACTGATTAGCGGAAATCAATGCTAACACAACATCTTGGTGGATTTGTCATAATTCATGTCATTGCACTGTAACTCATTTACCCACCACATCATTTTTTGATCAGATAACTGAAATATTTTATTACTCAGGGCTCACATGTTCAAAGATTAGATTCTGCTTTTATGTAAAAAAAAGTATTTGATTATATCTAAAAGCTTGATATTGTTTTAAATATAAATTTTAACTCCTGTCTTTAGGATGGTTAAATTTGGCTATATTTACATTCAATTTGTATGCATATATATTGGTTTGTAAGTACTATCTGTACTGGATATTACATTAAAAGTCAGCTTAAAATGATCTTACAATTGCTTCTCTTGCATCTGTTAATGTAGATCTTTCACATTCATATGAATATTCAACAAACTTTGATAAACTGGGCTGATTTGTAAATTCAGCAAGCATTTAGTGGTAGACAGGGTACATAGTGGTCAGATTGCCAGTCCATCACAGGGAAACAAATAAAACAAACAACCATGCACACACACACACACACACACACACCCACACACACACACACACACACACACACACACACACACACATTAACACCTAAGAAATATTTAGAGCAACCAGTTAATCTAACAAAAATACTTTTGGACTGTGGGAGGAACCAGAACAAATGCATGCAAGAGAAGAACATCAAACTCCAAGCAGAAAGATCCTTGGCCTGGATTTGAACCTAGGGCATTCTTGTTGCAAGGCAACAGAGCTAGCAACTGATCTCCTATGCAGGCCTGAAGTGAAAAAAAACAAAACAAAAAAAACAAACATTATGCCTTAAATGTATTAAGGATGATTTTCAAAGTATAACTGACAAATTATCTTTAAATTATGCAAGAGTAGGTTGAAAGTTCCTAATTAAACTAAACCAGATTTCAGGGGAACAACTTGTACCTCCAAAATAAATGATCAATGTCTCATAGGTTAGATCATTGCAGCACTTCTAAATTCCTAATAGATTTGAACTAATGATTAAAAAGAAAGTGATGGTGTGTGACCTTTTACATAAAGGTCACTAGTGACCTTTATTTCAAAGATGAGAATTTGAAAATCCATCCATTCTTTCATTATCTTCTGCTTTATCCAGGTTTGGATCACAATACACAGAAACAAAAAACACATTAATGGGTTGGATGTCAAAGTGTCTTTGAAACAGTTTGTTTCTTTATTCCACTTTACTCTTAATTCAGGTAGTATAATCATGGTTATTTTGACTCCATCACTCATAGTATTTTCTCCTTTACTATTTCTGTCTCACTCACACAAACATTCAGACACAACTCAGTGTAACTATGACTGCAGTTGCCATACCATTTGTCTGCCATGAGTTCCCTAATAATCAGACAGGAGGGGAAAAGGTTGTGGTGATCCAACTGTTGGCATCGACCACAGTTATGTGTTATGGCTGCAATGTGTCTGGAGAGAGTCTGCTAGCCCACCCAAGCTAGTGTGTTGGCATTCGAAAATATACACATGTAGATAGACATGCACATATTTCAAATTGTGTCAAAGGGATTTAGACATTGTTTTGTAATATAAGGCTTACATATAACATAAATGAAAGAGCATATGTTACCCTGCTTTGTGTTTGAGCTCTTCTCATCTTCTGTGTGACACATGTTGTAAAAGTATAGTCAGTGTATAAGGCCCTCCTCTTTGTCTGTTGTTGTTGGTCAAATTATTTCACTGGCAGAGTGCGAGAAAGCTCACAGAATGATTAAACTAAAGAAGAACAGGACTAGAATTAAAACAGTGTCATAAAATGGCACTTTGGTGTGGAAATAGCTAAACTGCAATCTTGTACATGCATGAAATGTTAAGTTGCAAACAAAAATAAATGGAGGAATATGCATAAAAGAAAAAGAAACATTAGAGATGATATAATTTGTATGATCACAAAAGGAATGTATTCTCAAGGCTTTTAATGTTTACTTACGCTGTGGCAAACAGATTGCAGCTAACTAGATTGAAAAAAGATCCAGTGATGACTCATTTACAGTTTGCCAGAAGAGCCCACCAGATTTTTATGCAAATAGGACAATTCAGAAACTTTGATACAATTCAGTGTTTTTCCAAGACGAACTAAGCAACAACATCACAGATCATCTAATATGATGAGCTGTGGATATTTATTTGCCATTCACATTTAAATTCTTTGTTTCTAGCAAAATCACCGGGACTGCCACATGTTCATAACTCCACATTTTTATATTTATGATGGTTGGACAAAAAGGCATTTTTTGTGGCTGTACTTCAAGAACCTAGAGTCTAATGGTTCTTAAAAAGATTTGATGAACCCAAGATGCCACCCTTTGCAGCAGTTTTATAGTGATCTTTGGAGGTTTTATTATGTCTCCCACCATTTGCTATTCTGCACATTCTTTATGGTGGAAAAATAAAAGTGGGGCCTTGTCCAACTTAAAAGCCAGTAGCTAAAACAAATGGGCCTTTGTGTCATGTTATATTTATACCCCATGGAAACAGAAGTTGTGTGTTTTATATATGAAGTTTACATATACTCTAATGAACTTAAAACAATAGATACAAACAAACAAACAAACAAAAAAAAAAGCGCTTCAGTCATTTATATTTGAAATTAAGTATTTGGGAAATCAATAATTGCTATGATTATTATTTTGTTTGAAATTATTTCTTAAAATTAGATTTTTTTTTTCCTTTTGAAAGATGCAAAGTTTTATTTTGCTGCTATTTTCCATTTTGTGTTTATGCTACTAAAATAAAAGATACATTTATTGCCAAAACGTGTGACCAGCACTTTACTAAGAACTGGACATAATTTAATTACCACAGAGACAAAGTGGCAGAGAAACACCTTTTTGGGCGAAAACATCTAATTCCTCACATGTAGGTCTAACAGAATTGCCCATCCAATAAGGATGGCTTTTGAAGCATAAGTTCATCAAGGTCAGACTATATTTTTCTTTATCTATCGGAAGAAAGAATATTTGAATATTTGTTAATTATAGAACTCGTAAAAGCAATATTTTACCAACAGAACATACCAAATTTGTTTTCATTTCAACAACTGACATCTGTTTAATATTGTTTGTAAACCCTGCAGTTATTTACCACATCTTAGCTTAATTTATTATTTTTATATAGAGAGGTGAACCCCTTGTGGTCCTTAAACAGATTTTTTGACCTTTTCTTTAGCGTATCTTTCCTGATGAAATTTAGTTTTCGTACATCATGTCAACTTAGAACAAAACTATGCTTCGTCAGTCAGCTTTTAGTTGTCTGCCGTCTATTAAACCGCAAAGTGAGGTTTTTCATTCAAAACAGATTTTGTTTGTATCTGCAGTCCATCATAAGAACATTGTTTTTTCTCCTTCTTAACATCTGACATTTGAACAAAGTTTGTCTCTAATGATGAGGCATTGTAATGCATTTAGTTTCCTTTTCTTACCTGAATAATCTAAATGCTTGTTTTGGGTCCATTTAAGTGGTATAATGATAATAAAATTTATGTACTTTATTATCAGAAGTACACAAACTCTTTCATGACATGTTTGTTAACATACCATCAGAACAAACTTTTGCTTAAAATTAGCCACATAGATTACATTGGTTGTTAGTCACCAGGTAGTTGTTTTGAATACAGCTCTCTGTTTCAGTTATCAGCTTTATAATGCATTTTGTCAGCGAGTACAAGGTCTGAGATTCTACATGAACCTTTAATTTTCATGCCTTTCTGTTATTTGTAAACAGTAAAACAAATCCTGGAAACTATTTGACAACGTGGTATCACTTAAAGATTTTGGATTTTGAGTTGATGGAATCATATTATTGTGGGAATCTAAATTTGATCACAAAATATAGAATGTGGTTTTAAAAAATTGTGTTCTCTCTTTGTGTTTCTGCACAGTGAGGAGGATGAGGAAACACAGCTTAACTCCCATGAATCTGCTGTTGTCAAAACTATGATGAAAGGAAGTGCTTCAAACCGTGGTAAACACCATTTTTATGTTGATAAAATGGACATAATTTATGGTTATTCACTTTTTCACTCTGTCACAAAGCCAGTAAGTAGCAGATGCAAATATTGCCAGCTGCCATTATTGCATCCTGTCAAAAATCTGATTTATGGCCCTGATATTAGAGTGCAGAAGTGTGTTGCCCAGTTACCAAATATAATTTTAAATAATATGTACCTTTTAGCTGTTAATACATTATTTTGCTCCTATTGTCGGGGCTACATAAAATTTGTTAAATGGTGCATAAATTATTGTAACAAATCTGTTAGAGCTATTCCAGGTAAGCTATGTTGCTTTTACAGATGACAACATAGGCAACATATTTAAACAACATAAAATCCCTAACACAAATGTGGCATGGATCATTTATATAACTTCTATAATTATGTATCATCTTTATTATATATATATTGTCCAGTTCTCATATATATACAGTAAATGAGAATTGAACAAAAAAAGTGTTTTCATCTTTTCAAACATACACACACACACAAACTCTTGGCTCTCACTTCTAGCTTAATAGGAAACTGCTTTACAGTTGTGAAACCAAATGTTGTTATAGTCAATTTGCAAGGGGGAAAATGACCTTACTTTCCGTGGCTGAGGCTCAACATATGTTATGAAATAGGTCATTGCAGTTTTTCTCGTGTTTTTTCTCAGTGGAAAGCCATTAAAAAATCCACATTGGCCCCTGGCACCCTACTCAATCCCACATGCAGTGGCTCTGTTTTGTCAGAAAGATAATATTTATAGAGAGAACTTGTTGGGAGTAATGAATAAAATGTTTTGGAGGCAAGTTGCATAAAGCTGAAGAATGTTTTTCGAGTACTCAACTATAGTGTAGTCAGAGTTGATGTTCTGTCTGTTATGTTGTTATTTTATTGATAGAGTATACATAATTTATTTCTAAATATGAGAAAGTGTTTGCTCCCTTATATTGGTCTTGTTTTTTGTCTTTTTTTTATTATTAAACGAATCTAAACATCAGATAAAGGCAACCTCAGTTAAAGCACAACATAGTTTTTCCACATATTAAGGCATATGTGGAAAAGGTATTTGACTGGATTTTAAAAAAAAGACCTGCTGGTAAAGATTTAGTTTATTAGTGGAGTCTACCAGATTTTAATTGGATATAGTAATTCAAAAACTTTATGATACAATTTAGTCTTTTCCCAGACAAACTAACCGGCAGCATCACAGATCATCTACCACAATTAGCAGTATAATTATGGTAGAGTCTTTGTTCCTAGCAAAGTCACCTTGAGTGTCACATGTTTCATAACCCCACATTTTTATGACTGTGATGTTTTGGACAAAAAGGCATTTTTTGTGGCTGTACTTCAAGTACCTAGTGGTCTAGTGGTTCTTATAAAGATTTGATGAACCCAAGATGCCACTCTACGCAGCAGCAGTTTTATAGTAGTATTTGGGGATTTGTTTTTGTCTGCCAACCCTTGCTATAACGCACAACGCATGGTGGGAAGATAAAAGTTAGCTTTCCTTAAACCACATATACAAAAACATCTGACAATCTATACTGTGGAGATGAAAAGCTAAACTCTATGTTTAGCCAGGTGCCCGAGTTTTAGTGCAGCGGCTGTCTTGGTGGTCCATGTGTGACTTTGGCTGTATGTGGGCATGCACATAAACTTTAGGAATGTGTTAAAAGTAAAAATATTCGGTGTGCTTCTAAAGATGGATGTGATTAATTCATGGCTGCGACAACAGTGGTCAGCGAGCAGCGTGCACCTTCATAACACCTGTTGAGTGTGTAGTCAGAGAGGTTAGAGGCCAAATGTCCTACAAATCACAAAAACATTCTGCCAAAGCGTTTGACACCTTGTGGCCTTTCTTTTTATGTTTTTGCAGTTCAAGAAGATAAAACGACTATCATTTTATCTCTGTCTTTCACTGATGATAACATAAGTAACATTAAATAAATCTGTAGTAGTCTTAAAGATAGAGCAGCAAAAGTGAACAACAAAATGTAAAGGTGGCACTGGAAACTAGAGAGATACAAAAAGAGAAATTCTGCCAGGAAGGTGTAATAACAAATGTGAAATATCTGACCTGCTAGGTGGTCCTTCTTCTAGTTCTGGGTCTGATCTCTCCACCAGTTAGCATTGTTGTATTTTTGTAACTTCAAATGTTTTTGTTGTTATTGCAGTAGCAGATTATTTACACACCCCTTTAGTATTAACAGTACTAATTTCTTGCATAAACTGTGGCTGAATGTAACCCAGGTGAGGCAAGAGACAGCTGGAGGTCCCAAACCTCAGATTATAGGCTATGTATGTACTGTATTTTCTCAGGACTTACACTCTTGAGTATAAGTCACAAAAGTCAAAAAAACACGAAGATGAAAGAAAAACATATATAAGTCGCACTGGACTATGAGTCGCATTTATTTAGTAATTGTCAAAGATGAGGGAGACCTCATCCATGTTGATATGAGCCTGTGACGCATTCTGGGCAACCTGATTTTTAAGGAACTGTCAACTCTGGCTTGGCTTGAACGTCTTATATGTCTGTGCTCTAAAACAAAAATGTGCAAGGCACTGCATGCAGTCCAGGGTGATAGTGAGGTGGTTGTGTTGCATTAAGCAACAACACCAAGAAGGCCCACCTGCAAAATTCATCTTCTAGGTAACTAAGATGTCTTTTAGGCAGATCAGCACCATTGAAAAGCCTGGCTGCAGGTGGTTCATGTCAGTCAGTATTAATTAACATTTAACGCACCACCCAACAAATGTGTCATGAAGAGGAATAAAACAAATCTAAGTTGCACGTAAGTCATAGGACTAGCCAAGCTATGAAAAAAGATTTTAACATGTAGTCTAGAAAATATGGCATACATATATTTTGTTGTAAACTACATTGACCATCTGAGAATAAAAAATTTTACATTACCATTTTAGCAATGTTTGTGTATATATAAATAGGGATGTATTTTTCATTAAAATTTCACCCGGGCAGTTAAAGCTGGACCAGTGCCTCAGTAAGCCACCACATATGAAATTTCTTTGATCTGAACCATTACAGTCCAGTTAGTGGTGTATTTTTAGGGTTTTGGTCATGCTGGAGCAGAATCCTCCATCTATTCTCTTTTTCTTTTATTTTTTTAATTGTGATTTTCCTTTTCACTTGTTTTGTACTTTGTGTCTGTCACATAAATTCCAAAGAAAATATATCGAAAATGAAGGCTTTAATCTGACAAAATGTGACAAGGTTTTAAGGTGTTAGAGTAGTTTTGCAGGTTATTCTATATATTCTATCTTTAGCAAAGCAACATTTTATTTTGCTTTCTTGCAACTTCTGTAGGCCAAGGAGTACAGAGTGGTTTGATCACTCCATCTTTTGGACTGAAGGGTAATGGGAGTGCCAGTGTCCTCAGGGGTCCCGTTCCAGCCCGACCAGTGCCTCAACCCCACCCCAAAGATGAGGACACTCTGGTCCAGATGGCAGAACACATTCCTGCTGGGATGCGAACCCCTATGTGCGCCCACTGCCACATGGTGATCAGGTTAGAAGCTACTGTTGGGATTAATATCAAACGTTTTGCTCACAGGTTGAAGAGAAGGTTAAAGACTGGTTTTCTATTTGTATTCATAAGTGGAAAAAAATGTAGTAAGATTTGAGTTTTTGGCATTGATTGCTCTTTATGTAGAGAATATTTTCACAAGAATTTTGGCTAGACATCAACTGGCCAATAACACTTAAACACCGGTAGTTATATATGAAATCAATAAACAAACAATGCTATGGGTGCTTATTGAATAAAACTTCAAGGGCCCTACTCTTCTCAAAGCAAAAGCATATAAATCCAGTAAATTTTAATATAATGCTAAAACTAATAATTTTTCAGTTTAGTTTTCTTATTTTTTATAGCCAAAGATATCACTGCTGCTTTCCAAAATTAGTTAAAAGTGCTTGGGGAATCCCATATGTTTGTCTCTACTTTCTTACCCCTGTCTATATGTAGACACAAATTTCATGCCAATTTTTCAACTTGTTAAAACAGAAATTCTGAGAAATCTGTATATTCTCTAAAATGCTGCTATTATGATCCCTTGGCCATTGCTGAGCAGAGATGCCCATTCATACTCAATTACACTTCTAATTTCTAGAGTTGTTTATAATTTGCAAAAAAAAAAAAAAAAAAATGCTGCTCAGACACTTTGTAGTAATTCTGTATTCCCTGTTTTTAAAGATCAATATAGAGGCATAATTGGTAACTTAAATGCAAATATCATCTCTTCCAACTGGTGGTGAGATCAGTTTCAGAACTTGAAGGACCACCAAGCAGGTCGGAAATTTCATGGATGCAAAAATTGTGATCTATGAAAAACAAACTTGATCTGAGAATGTGTGGCCTCTCATGCCATAAAAGAGAGACCTGACACATGCGCATTGCATACGCTTGTTTTGGAGACAAGGCCGACACAGATGGTGAGGTGGGAAATTGAAGCCACACTACATCATAATTTCCTCAGACATTTAACTTAAACCATAGATCAACTTTATCATAATCATCCAAACACGCAGTGCAATAAATGCTTACGATGGTGAGCCATAAATATACATGAGGATGTTTTATAAAAAACTAAATGAACTTCGAAGCAACCTCAATTATAAACCTCTCAAGTGATTTCTCATCATCACATTTGACTTAGCACACATGCATAAACTGTGAGAAGGTGTGAGGCAATCACAGTGATTGCTGTAATTATCTAAATGCCATTGTGACACCTGTGCAATGCTGTGTGATCGATGCATCTGCGCTGCTGGAAGACGTGAATGGGAGAATCAGGAGAGAACATGTTTTCAGAGATCACCAAGATCTTCTGCCCCATAATGATGACTGGCTTATAAGCCGTTTTGAACTCCCTAGAGTATTTCTCTTAGATTTATGTACTGAACAAGGTCCAGTGTTAAATAACTCTTTGCCTGAACCCACTTTAATTAACAACATAATTCTGAAGTTATCCTTAGATCTGGGATATCACAATCAGAGCTGAACGCAATAATGACTGCCATTCTGGATATCATTGTTAACAATGCCAGTCGATACATCAGATTTCCACACACTGACTGGCTTTCCAAATATGTGCTATGTTGAGCACAATTTTCTACATCCATATTGCTATAAGGGCACCATATGACAACAGAGTTGTGTATGTAAATAGAAAACAAATTTGTTCCATTAATTTGCAAATTATATGTGAGTGCAACATGCAACCTGACAAATTTAGCCGTGGCTCAACACATGACTCCTTTATCCTGGTGCAAAGCAGAGGTCCCAGATGATGAAAGAATGTTTATATATTGTGCAGACTTTGTTTGAGGGTTGAGGCTGCCTTACAGACCTTTTTTCTTTATTTGAAATGTTCTTATGAATAGTTATGGCTCATCAGTGCAAGTCTATATCACACTGCATTTTTAAATGCTTTTGATAATGTTAGGTATGTAATTAAAGGTCTGAAGGCATCATGATGCAATGTGGCTTCAATTTCCCACCTCACCATCAGTGTCGCCATTTCCCCTGTCTCCAAAATGAGCTTATGCCGTCCACCTGGGTCAAAGTGAGCGTAAGGGATTTAACATTTTCCCATCAAGTTTATTTTTTATAGATCACAACATGGTAAGGCCCCATTATGTGCGTACACCAGCTTCATAAATGGGACCACAGAACATTCTTTCCTTAATTCAGCTGAAAGGAAGATGCAACCTTTAATCCAAGTTTGTCCTACAGCACATCATGATAAACTCTCTTCCTCTTTGTCTCTTCTGCATACAGTCTCTCTTTTCCGATGGCTGCCCTACCTGATCTGAATGTTATCTGTGACGGTGTCACTTGATACTCTGTTGTACTCAGGATCAGGTTGCCCACATGCTAATAGCTGTCAGCTTGGGCTGCTGTCAGACGAGGCTCAGATAAGCACACCTATTGTTCTCAGTGAATTGGGCTACAATGTTTCCTCACTTTATTTAATCATCAGTGGACAGGGCCAATGTGCTTTGTAAGGTGAAGCAGAGTACAGGTTACTCTGCTTCAGCTCTCTAAACTGTGTGCTGAAAGGGTGTTACAGAAAAAGCTGAAACAGTTTATTAGTTAGTTAATAATCTGAACCTTAAGTGAAACTGTACAGCTGCTATGTCCGCACTGCATACAGCATCCTCCATATTTAGTGGCAGCCCTAGCTAAATTGTGTAAAAAGAAAAAAAATAACTCTGTTGTTGCGGCATATTCGTGGGTGGATACATTTAAAAAGATCCAGATTTTAATGTTATATTTCTTCAGTGGTGAAAATATCCTAAATAAATAAATCAATTAATGGAGTTCATGTCATTAATTCTTTAACATTTTCAGCCTGATCTTTTTGAATTATGTTTATAGCTCCAACACGAACTCCTTCTTGTTGATTTATCATATTTTGTGTCAGATATTATAAAAGTTGTTAATCATTCACAAATAAACATGACTATAGTTACGACATGGCCCATGTCAGTTTATATTTTGTCTTCTCTTTGATCATCCATCCATCCATTTTCTAACACCCTTGTCCCTAGTGGTGTCAGGAGGTGCTGGTACCTATTTCCAGCTAATGTTCTGGGCGAGAGGCGGGATAAACCCTGGACAGGTCGCCAGTCTGTCGCAGGGCAACACAGAGACAAATAGGACAAACAACCATGCACACACACACACTCACACCTAGGGAGAATTTATAGAGACCAACTAACCAGAGAGAACCCACGCATGCACAGGGAGAACATGCAAACTCATTGCAGAAAGACTCCGGGCTGGGAATCGAACCCAGGACCTTCTTGCTGTAAGGCAACAGTGCTACCAACTGCACCACTGTGCTGCCCCCTCTTTGATCATATATAATTTTATTTTGTTATATGGCCAAATTCTCCATCCCCTCATTCATGTTCTAATGTTTTTTATAAAACAAATTGACTGAAAGGTGGTCCATTATAAACATTTGTGATTGTAGCTATTTTCAAAGCAGTGAGGTTGTTTGTCTTAAAGAAAATCTTGATTTTGTTTGTGTCATCTGAGAAAATCATCGCTTATGTAAATTAAACAAAGCATGTTTCAGTTGTGGTATATCTAATATATCTGAGGGAAAAATTAGAAGTGACAGCTGCCTCAGCTTGTCTGCTGCAATTTAAAACTCACCTGGAAAGTGCTGTACAAAACAGCAATCTGAGTCCATCTTCGTTTTGATGGTTATGGCATAAGCTTTCAGTTTGTATCACTATGCTTAAAGTAAAAAATAATGTATTATAATCAACTTTAATGTGATCAACATCAAAATGGGTCCTCACAAACACTTTCTGTATGAGCATGCCAGCTGTATCGAGTCTGTCACGCACACACACTCACACATAGACACACACATCCTTTGGAAGCGACTATTTTCTGTGTACTAAAAAAAGAAAACTGTACCATCTAATTCTGAGCTGTGCTCACTTCACATAGTTTAGTTTCAAGGTTCTCAAAAACATGAGTGTGACTCATGAACACTTTCATGAACAACACTGGGACCCAAGTTTACCATACTACCACCTGCAGTGATAAGGATGGTGAGACATGAATATCCCTGAAGCTCGCTATTGAAGAACAGCAAAATGTCAGTGTGTGACTGTGCCACTGCAAATAAGATTATTTCATTTGAAAGATTTTTACTTTCTTACCATTTGCAGTATGAAATTGAGAAGGTTATGCAGTAGAATGTAACATTTTGTAGTTAATCTCATTGCTTTTTGTTTTGCTTTTTTTCAGAGGACCATTTTTGGTTGCAATGGGAAAATCATGGCACAAGGAGGAATTTAACTGTGCCCACTGCCGGACATCTCTGGCAGACATAGGCTTTGTGGAAGAAAAAGGCTCCGTGTATTGTGAACACTGCTATGAAGAGTTCTTTGCACCAACCTGCAGCCGCTGCCAGGCCAAGATATTGGGGGTGAGTTGATGTGTGAACAAATAAAAAGGAGATAATTGGTTCTTTGAAAAAGAAAAGAAATGCCTGATACCTCAATGTAACTAATAGTAAATGAACACTATAACAAAGAAAATCTCAAATGGACGTGGAGTTCCTCTTAATTTCCACTTTTAAGGTCTGTTCTTTGCTGTTTTTGCCACAGAGGTTCTGTACCACTCTTTGTTGGATTGATTTATTATGTAGGCAAACATTATTACATAATTTAAAATAAACACTTAAAGAGCTTCTAAAATGTAAAATTGGTCCCCCATCAAAAGTTCACAAATGAAAAGGTTCTTGCATTCTATCCTGAGTTGAAATATCTATGGTGACCATGACTGAAACCCAGGAATGCAGTGTATGCTCTGAAGTTAGGGGAATTAGCTTTAGATGCCTTAAAGACTGCAGGTGTGGTTTGAACCCAAAGTGCCAAGAAGCTGAAATCGCATTTCTCTGAGCAGCTCTGACATTTATCCCTCACATGTTCTAACCTCTTTAGCCTCAAACCTTCCAACCCTCCATTTCTCACACATCTTCAACCGGCTTATGGCTTCCTATTAACCTGTTTTTCTCACTCCTGTTCTTCTAATCCTTCGTTTTACTCTGGCCCACCAACTTTCTTGTTCTAGCAATTTAATGGTGGGGAAAAAAAGAAAAAAAAAACCCTCAAGAAGTATTCTTTTAAGTCTGGTCATGCGACTGCTTTAAAAAAAAAAGAATATTGTGTTTTGAAGAGATCTGTCAATTATTATCTTGCTGAAGATTAATTTATGGAATTGATTCTTATACTGAGGAAGTAACAGTTTATCTAGCATTTGTAAATATACAAATCTGGATACAGTCTTGTATTATGTCTTAGCCTATAACCTGTGTTTTACATTTGATGTTTAGGAGGTAATTAATGCCCTGAAACAAACATGGCATGTCTATTGCTTCATGTGTGCTGCCTGTCAGCAGCCAATCAGGAACAACACCTTTCACCTGGAGGATGGAGAACCTTATTGTGAGCAAGGTCAGTAGAAAAGGTGCCGATGTTTGTGCTAATATTTATGTAAGTTCATACAAGTAATATTTTCAGTAAGTGTAATGATCAATTCAGTTCCTTTTATGTAGTGCGGATTCACATCAAATGTAATCAATAAGCCACTTTACAAAAAAATAAATCCAGTGTATTTATAGAAATATAGAAACCCATTCAATGCAATCTTTTTGAAAAGTCCCTTCAGTAATGCCATCACATTTAATAGATTAATTAAATGTGACTAGGCTAAGATGGGTGTGTTTAAAATGTAGGCTTCTTGATAAGTGGTATTAAAATTAGTCCACTGATTATTCATTCATGAAATATTAATTATTTTGTCAGCAAAGATGTTGACACTGTTTAGTCACATGAAACTGTCTGTAGGTGATATATATATATATATATATATGTATATATATATATATATGACTCTGCATAAGAAAACTAAGTTTTGCAGGGAATTCACTGTTTCTTAGCTTGTTTATTCATAGCTAATTCATTGCACAGAGCTATACAGTCAAAATAATAAGGCCACACTTAAATCAAATTACACCAAAGACATATTAGTCAAGTCCATAACAATTCAATAAAGTCAAAATCAGACCCTTTTTTCAGTTATTTTGATATTATAAAAACTGGTTCCCAACATCTTTTTTAAAGAAGGAAGTTGATAAAATCAAATTAAAAATAACTAAAGTCCTAAATTCAGTCTGTAGGTGGATCACTGCTAACATCCTCTGTGCTGTGGGTTGCTGGATATGATTAGCTCTGGATACCACTTGGAAGCCAAATCAGAACAAGTGTGGGATACATGTGGTCCATGTTTCAGTGGTTTTCTGATGTGAGACACAGTTGCTCACTACCTGTAGGCTTCTGAAGGGTACCGTGTGGGTACTGGATGACTGTACAATCCGCTGATTGGACACATTGACTAGGCTGATTAGACTTGAAGATATTTTTTCATCCTACAGTAGAAACACCCAACAGTCATATGAAGAAAAGCACAAATTTACCTAATTTGAAATGGAATCGTTGGATTTGTATTCAAAGCTGTGTTAATGAAGAGTAAAGTTATTTAGTTTATCATTCTTGCTGTCTGTTACATATTGCTTAGGAAATTTTCCTTTGAAAATTTCTGAGAGAATGATGTTACTGAGTAGTTTAGTGTGAAGATAAAACCTGATTGCTTAAAAAAGTGATTTTTCTTATTTGCAAAACAGACTTTTACAGTTTGTTTGGGACTGGTTGCCATGGCTGTGAGTTCCCTATTGAGGCTGGAGACAAATTTCTGGAGGCACTCGGTTACAACTGGCACGACACCTGCTTTGTTTGTGTTGTAAGTGAAAATCGTACACACACTCTTAGCGTCCTAGACCTGACAGACATACTGTATTGTGTGATGAAGCATGATGATGTACCCATTTTTAGGCAATTTAGAGACTTCTAATCATTTAAAAATGTATTAGGTTTCTGCTATTATCTCTTTTTTGCTATTCTATTTAAGCAACAGTTAATTGATTGCAGTTCAGCTTTAAATTGTGTGTAAGTCTAATGGTTTCTTCACAGGTATGTTGTGCCTCTCTGGAGGGTCAGACCTTTTTCTCCAAAAAGGACAAACCGCTTTGCAAGAAACACGCTCACACAGTGAAGATATGAACCTTCAAATGTTTCTGCCTCTATTCTCTCTCTAGTCAAAAGATGCAGAAATACTGAGGGCTCATATTTACCAGTGGATTGTTCTTTGACTATGTTAATTGAGGCTATAACTAACAGATTACTTTTATTTTAACTCTTTAACGGAGGGGTGGAGGATAATACAAAATCTTTTTTGAGCTTTACATTAAACCTGGGGATTTGCTTTGATTCTTTTATACACAAAGTTCAGCCTTGGAGTTGCAGTCTCCAGTCAAGCACTTGCCCCTCAGAGCATCTCTCCCTCACACTGCTCAACCAGAGTAGCAGCAGTTAGCATACCACTTTTTGAACAGAGTGTTGGCTGCACTTATTATATAAACCACCTCTTAGTCGAATGCTTTTGCTAATGATTTTGGAGGCTTGTAAATACAGTCCAGTTTATACAATTTAAAATTACCTTGATTTTAATTCCATAAGAACAGTTGTAAACAGCAAAATGGATGAACTTTGTCATGATGATGTGCTTATGGCAGAGTGTCGGATAGAGTAGGAGCTTCTTAAAGAGACAGATGCCCAATTTCAAGGCGTCAAATTGCGAAGTCAGAATTCTTTCAAGTCACGTTTGACATATGCAGCATTTTTATAACAACTGAAGGTAACACAGTTTCTTGATCATGCTATAAAATGGCACTATTTGCCTGCAAGTACATTATACCGCCCCATGAAATAAGTACATTATACTTCTGTGCACAAGACGTTGTACTGATAGTTAATCATTTTTGTAAGACCAGTTAGTCATAATTTCTTACACAAAAATATTTTATCTTGATTCATTACATAATCCTGATTTTAACCTTGAAGCTAAAAAGCATCCCTGGTTTGTCTGCAGACACAGAATAAAATCTTCCTAATAATTAGAAATCACTCATTTTAATTGTTTAAAAAAAAAGAGTGAAATATATGTTCTTACCCAAGCCATGACAATTTGTTGCAACAGAATATTGGCAATTAGTTTTCATGAAAGCACTAATGTTTGCTATTTTTAATGATACAGTTTTGCAAATTTTAATAGATTATCAGTAGCTTACATTAACGTTTGTATTCTTTTGTGTCCCTATATCCAAAATTATTTCAAACTAGTATTCAAAATCTTAGTATTAGTATTAAGATCAACTAAATGTGGATGTGTTACTTTAATAAAAGACTTTAACTAAGCATCTAAGATAATCATTGTATCTTTCTGTTTTATTGTATTTTGTATTTTTTTATTGTGTTTGCCAAAAATGACTTGAAGTTTCCAAACAGAAAAATGTTTAACAACATTATTTATTCTGGTTGATTGACAAAAAACTTCCAAAATAAATATTAACATCTGACATAAGTAAATAATCTGGCAAGTATTAATTTTGTTTTTCCTCATACTCAACACCTTAGTGATGGACATACATTCTTTTGAATTGTGTTCTATTATTAGTGAAAAATGTTTGTGTTTTTATTCATTATTTTATATTTCAACTTCATGTCAAAAAGACAGATGGTCCAATATTTTTTGAGATACAGTTTATCACAGTCTGTGCATCTTTTTATCCTGGGAGGTACAGTGTGTGTGTGCATGTGTGTGTTTTATTGTTCTTTTGTTGAAAAGAGGGGAACACTTTAATTTACTTTGAATTGTCTTGATATTTCTTTTAGATTTGTACTAAATTATAATGCAACTAGGTAAAAAGGACAAGATTTTGCATTGTCGGACCAAGAGCAGACTGGATTGTGTGTAGAAAGGTAGCATACATATTATAAAAGTACCGGCATAGTAAACAAAAGTATTTACATGTCATTTTTATTATCTCCCAAAATATGTTTGAACTTAAGTTAAATGTACGTGTGCTGTTTAATAAATTGTGATGTTTACCCTCCTAATGGGTGCGTTTCTTTTGCTCCTATTTCTGCTTTGTGCATATAAGAAACTGCCTTACCACATTAAATCAGAGTTAGTTGTCAACGCACTGTTCCAAGCTTTGATTCAAGACCATGGGATTGTATGCCTGCATTGCGTGCTCACTTGAATATTGTCAACAAAGGCCACTAGCTACACGAAATACTCAAAAGATGTTATTTTGTTGATGAGAAATAATTTTTGTCACAACCTTTTTTTTCTTCTTTTTCTATTTTATCAAAGAAAAGCTAGACATAAATATTCAAAATGATCAGAACTATGATAAAAGTAGTCAGAAGAAGAAAATATTTTTTAATTCTATCTACTTTTAGTGCTATTATAAGATTATTTAGAAAACTAGCCAAGTCCACATAATAATGTTTCCTTGTTTTTCCCGATAAACATAAAACAGTTATTATAATGTAAAATATAGATCTAATTCTATTCACTCCAAGAATAAATGTTTTATGTTTGAGTAAGAAGATGATTTTCTACAAAGATGTAAAAATGTAATTTCTGTTTGTCTTCATACAATCCAACACGATTGACAGTAAATTCTTTGACATAAATGATGTAAGCTTTTGTAAACTAAAATTAAAATACACAATACTAAATTATGACTAAAAACATATTTTATTCCAAAGATTATGGCTTAGACTTAATTAAATATTGTAGATCTTACACAACTCAATGTTTTAAAGAAAATCCTTAACTTCTTAATGTCTAGACCCATGTTTAGACATTTTGTGTATGTTCTTTTAGGAACACTCTTTCAGCCTTTTAACCCCCAGATGAGGCCAAAAAAAAAAAAAAAACATCACTCACTTAACCCTATTTCTGAAATTTTAGGGCTCACAAGGTAGAGAAAATATCAGTTTTGAAACTCGTTCAAAAAAAGAAAAAAAAAAGAAAAAATCTTAACCAGTTCCAGTTTATAATACAAAACACAAAAATATGAATGATTTGTTCTTTCTGTTTGTTGGGTGAACTGATGTGGAAAATGGGGGGCTGATTGAAAAGCCCACGAGTTGGTTGCTTGCTTCTCCGCCTCTGATCGTGGGGAAAACTGAGTAGGAGAAAAGTGCTTCAACTTAGGTCTGAAACCGCAGCGACGCGAACAGAAACTTTTATTCTGTCATGGAATAAGAAAGCAACGACTCATATGAAGGTGAGTAAGTTATTTAAGCAACGCAAATTACTCTTAAACGCAGCGGGTTTGACTTAGATTGTGAAATTGCTTCGTCTTATGCGCGATGATGAAGTTTGGCCGACTCAAAGCTTTTTTTGTCTTCAGGGTATTGACAGTCCACGCGTGAGGTTGACTTATTTACTGAAGATTGAGATTCACCTCTCTGCTTTACAGCTGCGACACTGCACAGCGATTTAGAGAAGAGCTTTAGCTTTACTCGTTTGTAACAGCGGTAATCTTAGTATTCTGCGCTCACCGTTGTGTGACGTATAGCCTATATATATATTTTTATTTATTTTTTTTAACAAAAGAAATTACTTAGAACTTAGTTCGCGGTCATATGCCATCACCTTTTAACACAGCGACCAGTACTGTCCTCTGCCAGCACACTGGAATGCGTCATTCTTTCTATAGTAAAAATTTCGTAATTTTCATCTATCTGAAGATGTGGGCATCAATTCCTTTTCGCACCTTCAAAACAACAACAACAAAAACTTCATGCAAGATTCGTAGAGTTCCCCTTGTCAAGAGGACAAATAGTAGAGGGGAAAAACAGAACAGCCTGTAGCAATGACCAAGCCGCAGCCCCGCACTTATATTCACAGGCATGCACACAGTATTCAACTCTCCCTCTGAGTCCAGTAACCAGCTCCAGGTGTTTCCCAGTGTGCTTATGACAAAAGTATATCTGCATATGTGTGTATAAGCAATCATGTGAGAGTATCCATCCAGATGGCACAATACCATAGTTCCAGATCTTATCTCACCTCATCTGTGGAGGTGCAGGGGTTAGAAGACAAGGGAACCCCCGCAGGAAAACACTTAACAACTATGAGACAGAGAGGTCCAGACAAGTAGGGGTGCGCAGGAGAGTGTGTGTGGGTGTGTTTTCCTCATTTGTCAGTTAGAAAGTGTTTGTTGTTGTGGTGTCAGTGGGAAGTTAAGTCTTATTCAGGTCAGGAATGTATCACACAAATCTAAAAAAAACCTGCCACAACCTCAGTTGTGTCTCACTTAGCAACTGCAAGGAAAACAATTTTCTTCTGTGCACATAGAAAATATACATACACATGCATTGCACTACATGAATACATGGAGTATGACACAGACTGGTGGAAATTCACATCTCATTAGACCTAATGCAGGTCCTTAACTGACTCCCTAAGAATAGCAAATAAGTCAGAAACAAACTTAATTTGTACTTATCTGGAAAGAAGCTGAATGAGACACCAAAAGAAAAAAGCTGACACGAGATTTTTTCAGTACATTTACTTGGCCCAGTCAGGGGAAATCAATGCTTGCTGAGGTTAATTCAGACTCTAAAGAATAGGAAAAATTAGCAAAACATATCCCTGCATGACTGCTGCACTTGTATTTTAAAACTTTGTTTAGTACAGTCTTTGAATCAGATTAAATGCCATATGGTTTTGAGGGCTATAGGTGGAAAATAACTGGTAACGTAAAACAAAAATTAAGACTCCCGGGTAAGGAGAGATTTAAAATCTCTTCAGGTGAACTTGAGGACAGTTTTCTGGTGCTAAGCCTTCCTTAGATCAATTTCCTGTACTTAGAATAGGAGGCGATAAGGATCAAAAATAAACCCAGATAAGCCCCTTCAGCCAGAGGCTGTCCTCTTGAAGATCTGACTCATTTTTAATTACTGTGTCAGGGTGATTTATTGAGATGTTTCAAGATTCTTCGTTACCTGAGTTCCCAGATTAATCTTCCAGATTCTGCATTTTTTACGAACTTTAAAAAGAAAGTCCTTAAACTTAATATTCTGAAATAATAAATCACACAAAATGACATGTCGTTGACATGGATCCAATTTGTCAGCAGCTTCCAGGCACTATCTTCCTGAACAAATGTAAAAACAACCACAGAAAGGTTTTTGTTGATCTTCATTGTGGGTTTGTGAGAGGTTTGAAGCTCGGTTTTGTTACTGATCTCTGGAGGAAACAAATCTATGCACACCTCACCACATCTTGATTAATGTGAAACCTATAAATATGATTTAGGAGTGAGGTTCAAAGATGCTGCGAAAAGGGTTCCTACATGGGTCCAGTCAGTAACACAAGCAGCTCATGAAATGGTTGCTATTTACTTTAGGATTGATAGACTCGTTCATATTTTAAAAAAAAAAACACACCTAAACACCTCAGTCTGGATACAGTCACATCAACTTTTTTATGAAGAGTCCTGACATTTTCATGAATCTTTTTTTCTTTTTTATACTTTCTCTAGTTTTCTAGGGGTAATATGAGACACTTGACTCCACTCAACCCTGTTCTGCAGGGCCTGTTTTTTTTTAGAAGGATGTATACAGTAATTATTCCATTGCTTGAAGAGAGCCTTAAGTATTTAGACTGACTGTTTACAATAGCACACGCAGCAGACCATGAGCAGACTGCACTCTTCAAACTGTTTGTAAAACAAATATACTCATATTGTCTTTGTTAAAAGAGCAACCAAAACACATTGTCTAAAGTTAGCTATGTAGTTTTTATACAGTTCTGTTGTAAATCAACTATTTTAAAACAAATAAGTCTCAAAATATTGTCCAGTTGGCTAATTGATGTGCAAACACAAGGCTAAACTGTACTGCTACAAATAAATAACAATAAATTAGCTTTGAATCTGCTGCACTTCAAGTCAGTTTTGGTGTGTAGACTACTGTACTACACTGTAAGACAAGTTGCAATTGTAGAGAGAAAGTTTTTGCTTTTCAAAGAAATACATTCATATATAGTTAATGCTGATTAACATACATTTAAGTTGGTTTGCCTACCACTAATAATTCTGGAAAAATAGGCTACAATATGTTGAGAGGAATAAGAGGCAGCAGTTGAAATGAATATGATGAACTCTGGTTGCTATAAGAAAATGCAAAAATAATGATGATGAACATAATCAGGAGGTAGGGATTTGTTTTTGAATCCCTGCTCTGTCCTTTTCAACAGTTTTTCTCCCTGGGTAAAACACCTGCCTGGCCTGCTGGTGGTTTTGGAGTCCTCAGACTTGATAACATGCTATAGAAATGCAGATCATTAACAATTTATCATAACACCTGTGACGCTTTCTTCTAGTTTTCATTCAGCATTAAATATAATTCAGTTGCACAGTCTTAATCTTCAACTCCTTGACCTATCCCCTTTCAATGTGTGGATATTTAAACAAAGAAACGTATTCTGAGTTCCTGATGCAGGACTCAGAAGTTCAAGCCATTCCCTCTGATGAGCTTTCTGTGTCTGCTTCCTTTGAGAGATGTGACCAGGAGCTGACTTTGATGAAATACTTGAAATCTTCCAGCTGTGCAGTTGTGGATAATCATAGTAATCAGTAAATCATTGTAGAAAACAGAACTGCCTTGAGAGCAGCTTGGTTGATGGTGTAGAGCAGATTTAAATGATGATTTATTAGGTGGATTAATAGGCCACATGATCAGTTTAACCTTGTGTCCCACAGGGTGGATGTGAAAACGTCTTACCAGCCAGCGTCTGATCTCATTTAATGCTCTCAAGTTTAAGCTGGTCTCAGTGCTCAGACACTCTGTTTCTCTCTTGCTTCATATTTACAGTTTTTTTTTGGGGGGGGGGTGCATTGTGCTTGTAGAGCTGTCCCTCGTCAGGCTTTTTAATCGCTCACTACGTTTTGGTCACTTTTATTTTCACTAATGTTTTTTTTAAATGACTGTTAGCAACAAGAGCCCTTATCCTAAACACCAGCAGGTTAAGCCCTAAGGAGGTTTCAGCTCATACAGTTTTGCTTTGAACTTTGATTCTGCTCTTTATTTTTTTGAACCTCAGCTCTTTTTTGTGTTTGGCTTGGCTGAATTTTTAACAAGGAAAGGCCTTTTGGTACCTCAAAGGGAAGTGGGGTAAGGAGAGAAATGATGGAGTGATGACTGGAATACCGAGAGAAAAAATAGGTCTGAGGAGAAGGAATGATAACCATCTGGATTCACTTTGTGACAAATTCATCCCTTATGCCCCCCAAAGCAGAGACCTCCAATTTCCATGGTGGTTCTTTTGAGGTGCCATTCCATTGGTGATGGCAGAAACATTTGCCTAAGAGCAAGTGTCATTGTTGAGCTTCAGGAAGTGCATTTACTATGAGGTCTAGACATCCCTTGATTGCTAAAGTCTTTATTAAAACAAATTCTTCCATCAAGAGTGGCTAGATCCCTAGGTTTTCTAGAGTTTTTGAAACACAAACAACATCTGGATAAGCCACACTGACTCATTCTTGATAGACATAGGAATCAAGTGTCAGATTTTTGTGGGGTAGGGGGTTGCTATGTATGCAGCAAGAGATATAAATTGTTTCAAGCTGTTGCCTACAGCATTTAATTTTCTTAGTGATTAAAGGTCAAGCCAAATGATGGAAAACCTATGATATAACTGTTTCTACAACTTCTTCCTTTAAAATAGTTGAGAAAATATGTATTCAAATGTAGATTATTGTACAAAAATGAACACAACTAAAATAATCAATTTTCTAGCTGACCTTGTGTCTTTAAATCAAATTCCCACACAAATGAACTGGTTAAATTTTTTGATTGCGAAACAATCTTTGCTTTATTTTCGTTGCGTTTGTCAGTAATTTTGATCATGCCGTTTCTTATTGTTTAAGTTTTGGTATTTTCTTCGGTTGACCTTGAATCTTCTGCTGCAGCCATTTCCAGGTATGATATGGGCCAGTGTTCACCAGGATGATTCATGCCAACCATTAGTCAGTTCATATCTGCAAGTGTGACGCTGTTGACGCATTGACTTTTCAAAACACGACCACCTGGGTTCAGCCTAAAAAAGGTTGAAAAAGACACAATCAACTGTTAAACATAAAATTCAAACAGTCTTGGAAAACAGAATGTACAAGTAATAGTTAAACAATTGTTTTAAAAATGTAATTTCAATTGTTCTTCATAGACTACATTGCAATTTAACAATTATTTCAATTAATTTTAGACTGTTCATGTAATTCTTGTCAGTGGGGATGAAATTTCAATGTTTGGGTACAAAAAAATGGTGTACAAAATGGAAAAGGGTGTATTGACCCAGAGACTCTCCAGTCTTGTATGGCAATGCCTTTCTTTTTTACTATATTCTGTGACCTGCAAAATAATACTGAAGGGGACTCTCTTAAAAATGGCTTCTCTTTGCCTTTTTTTTTCTCTCTCCTTATTCACCTTTCCTCTCTGGATCTGACTTCTGCACAGATAAGCAGCAAATGTGCTGCTGCAGATGTACTGTTTTGTATCGCATCATCAATACCCTCCTGGGTGAAATTGCATCCACGTTGCTCATGCACACACCACCTTCCCATGAGACGTAAATTCATGATGGGCTCATCAATATGTTTTCTGAAGACGTAATTCCATATAAATTAAACCTGATTGGTTCCAAATTGAATTTACCCTCTAAGATATTGAATCTGATGCAGATGAAATCCAATCTCGAGTGGGCCTGTTTCTTCACTTATGTGTCCTGTGGATTTCTACATATCCATCTAAAAAGGCAATTAGAATGTGAAGCAGGCCTCTGGGAGTCTTTAAACTGTGTCCTGTGTCACAGTATACATTATGGTATTACTTTATTGATACTGTCAGTCAGAAGAGAATGTGTTGTTGAAGAACATCTGTTGGTAAGATGACGCTTAAGTATTTATGATTTGTCTTTATTACATTCTTTCCATTAAATTCAAAAATCTTCAACTTCAGATAGATTAAGGTAAATGTAAGCAATAAGTCCAAGGAATGGTCTTTGATACTCCACATACTGTAGATAAAGGGCTGCGGTTTTATAGATTCAATTGTGTGATCTATAAAAACAGAGCTGAACAGATGGCCAGCACCTAATCAGCTCCATCAGATCGGGGGAAAAGCAACTGCAAAATATAGAGGTGGAGAGTCCAAGAAAGTCCAGATGTCCCTAACAGACCCCTATAGGTTCGACGCCAAAAAGCCATCAAGCAGATAACTATGCATTAAGTCACACAGACAACAATTATCACAAAAACACATGAACCCCTGAATTTCAACTGGCTCGGGAATTTCTTTGTCTAAAGCAGTTAATATTTTTATTCAGGAAAACTGATTGTTTCTCTTTGGTTTTTAATGATTTTTAAAACTATTTTTTATTTACGCTCTTTATAAAAAAATGTGTTGCCTATACATAAGTATCACCTGCTTCCATTTTAAAAGTGATATAGGAGGAGCAATGTTTTTACAAGTGGAGCCCCCATGAACCATGTCGGCTCAGCTACCTGAGGGGAAAAAATCAGATCCCATCTTGATGAAATTAGTCTTTTGGGTAGAGATGCACATTCACAAGCTTTGTGGGTAAGTATTTTTTTTTTTTCTATTTTTATTAAAGCTCTCTATAGCCAATACTAATTTAAGAACTATGCTTAACAGTATTCAGGATATGTTTAGTGAATAGTCAATAGCTACATAAACAGCACCAGCATCACACTGCATCTATGGGAGAGCAACTGCTGTAAAAGAGGATTTTACTTCTTTAAAACAAAGAAAATAAGTTTTGAGTTGACTGATTTATCTGTCCTTAGCATTTTATTGCCGAGTAACACAATTAGAAACAATAATCATTGCTAGCTGTGCACCACATTTTTCTGGGAACACTGTTTGTTCCCTGAAAAATGTGGACTCTAAGATTTTCAAAAAGCCACAAATATTTCACATTTAGCAGATTAGATGAATAGAACTGAAAAATGCTTTATTGTCTTTCAAAGTGGAAATTCCTGTGCAAAAGCAGCAATGTGACAATCAAATCAAAGCAAGTAGATTCACACCAAGATAGGAATATGCAAAATATAAAAACATCATAAAGAACAACATACAGTAGTATAAGGGCCAAAATTCAGCACAAATATGAAAAATAGTGTACTCCAGTCCAACGGAATGTGCAACTGAACAGGTTGATGTAAAAATGTATAAAATGTACATGTGCATTTGATCATTAACAAGACAGATAATTTTGTGACAGCAAAAACTATGCAACAGCAGAGATGTGTAGATACCAGCAGAAATCTCATTCAGAACGAGCAAAACTGCAAGTACCAGCCTGTGTGTAAATGCATTTTGAGTTTGTTGGGAGCAGTGGTTGTAGTCTGACAGCTGCTGGGAGGAAGGATCTATGATAAAGCTCTTATGTGCACCTAGGATGCAGCAGTCTGTTACTAAAGAAGCTCTCTGTTTCAGCACTCCTGGAAGGAGTGGGAGACATTGTCCAACAGTGATAATGCTACAGTTGTTCTGCTGCCCACTACCTGGAGGGAGAGGGAGCATACTTCACAACGCTGGCTTTCCTGATGAGCTTGTCTTGCTCTGTCATGAGTTGACAGCTTCAGCTCCAGTTTGTTTCTGGTTGAATGGTGTTAAATTACAGACCATAATCTTCACATTGCTTACCTGTGCAGCACCTCAGGAGCCTGTATCTAATGCTATCTGGACCTGTAGTCTTTCACACCATGATTTTTTGCATGTGTCTCCTCACCTGAATTGTAGAAAGGGACAAGATGGAGGTGGAAGAGAGAAGCTATGGGATGGAGTCGTTCAAAATGAGATGTTTTGGCTAAGAGGTGTGAAGTCGTGAAAAGAGAAGCAGTCACAGAGGGTGACTGGTGGTGACTGCTCCAACCTGTTAAAGAACTGGTTGAAGTCGTTAAGTCTCCTAGGGCATGGGGGCTTGGTTTGTGGTCAGAGATGGTTTCCAGGCTCTTCCCAATCCCACAGATGTTACTCTGCTGCAGCTAGCCCATCTTTTTTCCATCTACTTTCTTTCTGCAGATGTTTTTTTCATCCCTAATTTTCTTTCTCAGTTCCTTCTGTATAGCTCTCAACTCCTCCTTGTTTCCTGATCAAAAGGCTCTCTTCTTTTCCTTAAGGAGATCCTTTATGTCAGGGTTTATCCATTATTGTTGGAGAAACACCATACCTTCCTGATGGGCATGGTGTTGTCCACACAGAAGTTAATTTAGTCTGTGATGCAGTTAGTAGTGCTGTCGATGTCCTTCCCATGAGGAACACGGCCCTTCGCACATATAGAAGCTGAAAGAGTCTGTCTCCACTGACCATCTCTTCACTGTTCATGTCACAGCTGGTTCTCTGTGTACAAAAGGTTTACAAACAGGCTGGGATTGAACCAACTTGTGAGCTGAGGACCTCAGAGAAGGCATAGGTGATGATCTATATGCCTCCTTGTTGTTGGTACAATAAATCCAGCTCTTCATTATCTCTGGTGTGACAGCTGACATCCTGTGTGAAGATGAGCAGATTAGAGGACATAGAGGCTAAAGTCCCTGAAATAAAGTCCCCAGAAAATCCTCTGAAAACAAATAAAAACTGAAAGCAAGTAAAGTGATGGAGCTTCAGCTGTTGTCAAGCTCACTGTCTTAACAGATTAATTAACACACAACATGCCTATATAGAAAATACAATGTGTTTTAAGGCACCAGATCTACTTGGTGGGCTTCAAATTGACAAGAGGTGGTTTCCTTGTAGGTGTGAAAGCTCAGTCCTTAAACTTTAAAAGCCGCATGTTGTCTTTTATGTTTGCACATTTGGTTAAAAGTTATTTGGATAGCCTTATATTAAAATATTTTATCACATCGGATTAAGGACTTGGGTACAGCAAATAAGTTCAGACATACTGTACACCTTTGATTGCATTCCCTCTCATTACCACATTACACTCCCCAAATTGCAATTCTAGACAGTACACAACCTCACATGTTCCTCTAATTCTTGCAAACTTCATTTAAATTCTTCTCCTTTCTATAATTGTGTTCAAATCTACTTTTCTCTATTTCATTTTGGTCGGTTCAGGAAAGAGGTATCTTTGTAGCAACAAAAGCTGCCCTAATGTTGGGGTTACATTAGTAAAAGATAAGGTAATAGTACGACGAAAGCCAAGTTGTCAGAGACTCCCTTTGTCCAAAGGGGAAACACAATAAAGAACACTGGGCTTTCTAGTGTTTCCCCTCGGTTCAGGTTCTAGCTAATCAGCAGTGCACACAGCCGTGACTGTTCTGTTCCAGAGGACTGGAGACGGAGTCACGGAGGGGGTAGACAGGATGAGGGTCTGATTTGAAATGGCCATAAGGGTGGAAGGAGGTAAAGAGTGCATGTGTCTCTGACATGTGCTTCTGTGTCTTTTTTTTTGCCAGGAGATACCCTCCAGGGGTCAAAGGGTGTTTTCATTTGATTCTACATGTACATGGACAAATTTTACCAGAAGTACCGAGTCAGTTAATAAAGCAGAGTTAAGTGAGTTGTGTTTTTTGAGGCTGCGTTATAATCACTATCAGATGTCAGAGGAGAGGGAGCAGGGAGAGAAAGAGGTGGTGTGTGTGTGTGTGTGTGTGTGTTTGTGTGTGTGTGTGTAGGTGTGTGTGTGTGTGTGTCTGAGTGTCTGAATGACAAGACAAAGACAGAAGAAAGCACATGGACAATGAAAACTAATATGGCTTCCAGAGGATATTGATACAGACTCTGCTAATAAATATATCAGTTTGCTTATGTGACACTAGCACATGGCTTTTATTTAGGATTTATATCTGAATAAATATGTCTAATGCATGTGCCTATGATTCCTTCACTAATTACATTTCATATTTCTTTAACCCATATCTCCATTTTTGTATACCACACGAATATATGGCAGAGCGTTCACTGTTCATTAGCAATTGTGACTTCAATATAGAAATTTGTGGGTGGTATGCTTAATTTTTGCTGCACATCAAGGTGTTTTGCAGCAATTGAGTGCTCAGTCTACCTCCATTAAGCAAGACTATGTTCTAATTACTGTCAGATGGTGGGCGGAGTCCTCGTGTCTGGAGCCATTTACGAGGGCTGCAGCCACCTGGAGGGGAAAAGGCAGGGAGGTGGGCAAAATCCACCCAAATAGGCTGTCCTTTGTTGTCTGAAAATGTGTAAGTTGGAAGTTACAGAAGAGTTGTTCAACTCTTAAATGTTTCTATGACAACTTATATTTTTTGTTGGTAGAGTGTGAGATGTCATCATAGTCTTATCGAAAAGAATCTTGAAACATCTGATGTTAGCAAAAACAACACCACCACATTAATGCAGTTATACAGAAAGGGCCAATCTGTTGGGCTTAACTGTCTGAGTACAAAAAAGGCCAACGTGCTTTCTGAAAGTATCAAGGTCAAACATATCTATTAATTTTGAACAAGATTTATCTTAGAAATGTTTCTCTTTCGCTTTCTGTTTTAGGATCATTTATGCTTACCAATAATAAAAATATGTACACTCTTTAAATTTTATTGTGAAATTTGTGCAGCTACAGTTGCAGAGAGGTGTAAAAACAGCAAACGACAAAATGAGCTGCTGCACACATGAATGATGCAATCTCCAAAAACACACAAATACAAACAAATGGAACAGAACAACACTCCATAGAAGTGCTACAATCCACTGGAGGGAGTCAACCAAAAATTTTTATGGGATTAGACTTTCAGTAAAGACCATAGATATCTATGTGGTAAAGATGGGATGTCATGATTTAATGGGATGCCCTGAAGAAGTTTTTGTACAATGCTCCATGACTTTTTCAAACACGCAGTCTTTTACAATATGTGGTAGTACCTGCACCAGACTCCCCCTAGTGGTCTGGACCAATCTTTTCATATTCGCAGTTTTTGCTATTTGAGGCTTTTTGCCTTTTGCTTTTATTTCCTGTGGTTGTAGTATTTTTGTTTGCATCTGTTTTGTTGAGTTTAGGTTTTGCTTCAATATTCTGTGATCGCAAAGGTCTTTGTTTGCAGTATTTCCTCTTGCTTTTGTGTTTTGGAAATTACATAATTCACGTGTTTGCAGTTGTTTTGCCATTTGCTAAGTGTTTGCACCTGTCGGCCACTTTATAGAGCACATCAAAAACAACATGCATTCCTCTCTGTGAATTCTTGGGTCAATTTTTTTTTTCTGACCCAGCGCTAGTACATGTAATTAAGCGACGAGAAGTTGCGCTCAATATATAGCATGACTTGTACTGCAGGAAATTAAGGCTAATCTGGAGGACTGTGGACAGTCTGTGGCTAAAAGGCATTCTCAAAGTGAACTGACTGCTTTTAATCTGAATAGGTTTGGCATATGTGCAGGGATCTGCTGCTTCCCTTTTTAATGGTTTCTCTCTGCTGAAGTCTGCATTGTTTTCTTATAAGCTTTTATATATGTTAGGCCATAGTTTTTCTTGTTGCTGTTTGCTGTTACTATTTTCTAAATGAGCTGCAAGCTAGTGAGGAGAAAGCTAAAGCACAGACATTCACGCACTTTTAAAATCACAGGGCCATATAGTGCCCTGGCCTAGTCATCTCTACACCAGTCGTCGTCAACCCCCGGTCCATGGACCAATTGGTACCGGGCCGCACAAGAAATAATTAAATATTTCCGTTTTATGTATTATTTGAGTCTGGAGGATCTTTTATTTTGAAAATCCTTTAACCGAATTCTCTCGGTTACGTCTTGCGCGCGACTAAACCGAGAGACGACTAAACCGGGCTCTCAGTTGCACCTTGTCAGCTGTTTGGGATTCCCCTCCATTCTTACGTCACAGCGCTTTCTGATTGGCTACCTGTCATATTCAAGAGGTTGCGTTCTTACTCCCGGTCAGGGAAAACCTCTCACGCTGCAATAGTCGGGCCAAGACAATAATGATTATGCCCTATTTTAGATTGGAGTGGTCCCAATGTTCTACCGACTGAACCCGATCAGTCGTGACACACCTCACACTACACAAGGGAAGGTTATGATTATCGCAAGCGACAATCTTAGAACTTGTAACTTTCTAAGATTGTCATAAGGGGAAAATCGGCACAAAAAAATAGAAAATTGTACCATGTGACCCACCTCCCCCCCCAACCCTTCCCCTCTCTCTGCCCCGGGCCGCAGTTAAATTTTTCCAAGCCTTGACCGGTCCATGGTAATAAAAAGGTTGGGGACCACTGATCTCCACAGTCTAAGTGTGTAACTTTTCCCCAATCAACATCAGAAAATGCTGGCAGTTTCCAGACAGCGGTCTCATGTAAATAGAGCCTTAAAGATAAACATGCATTTTTCATAGAAATCGACCTTAAATTAGATGTTCTATTTTAAAACTGTCAGTGCAAAAGTTTATTATTATAAAGTTGGGTTTGTATTGTATTAAAATGTTAATACAGGCAGTTTCAAACAATAGACATAAATTCTATCTTGGAAAAAAAAGGTAAGTGATTCCCTGAAAAGGAGCATGTGATGTCACACTTAGTATGCTTTGATGTGGTACTATGTATCAACGTGTTTGTTGTTTTTGAGCCATTACCAATAAAAGAACAAAAGACAAAGAAAGAAAAGTATCTTCTAGCAAAGTGGCTCAAGTTTCATGAGCAGATGATGTTTTGATCTTTGAGACATCCAACTCCATCAGTCAGCCTGTTCCTTTGCAAGTAGAAACACTCCCACATCACAGTTCATTGAGCAGAACACACTCATCTGGATGAAGATGTCAAGAACTACACGCCAATAAAAGCACAGTTTTTCTGAGGAATAAAAACCTATTTTCCATTTTATAGTTCAAATAATTCTGGAATAATATTGTCTGAATGTCTATGTGCTATTAAACACACTAAATAGCATCCTGTCAGTGAGGATAAAATGTCAACAATTTAACATTTCAATACAAACCTTGAGATGTTTTTTTTTTATGTTTTTTTTCCTACTATCATCAAATTTAAAGCTGTTTTATGATCCACTATTGTGGAATATTAAAATCTTTACAAAACACGTTTCAGACTCTTGAACAGTAAAACTGATATATGAATAAAATTAATAATTAAGATGGCAAAAAGAATAGACTTAAAGCAAAAATAATGGATGTCCCATATGTATTGAAAAATTTGCCAGAAATGGACTGAAATCTCACATTCTTAGTGAAGCTTAAACATTTTTAAGTCTTTTTGAGTCTTTTTTGAATCACTGAGTGACCAAGGTCTTTAAGGCACTGTGTGATAGTTAAAACTAAAATATAAAAAACATAGCACTTTTACATACCACTGTTTATTTTTTTTAATATTAATTCCAAAATGTTTTTAATTCTTTTAAAAAGTCCACAGAAAAAAAAAAAGAAAAAAAACACATTTTAAATAGGTAAATAAATATTTATCTTGATTAATATAAAGGTAATAAGAGTAAAAAATACATTACTGTTAAAAACAAGATGAAAATGTATCTTGCTGGGAGTCCTACATAACATTAAACAAAACAAAATAACTGAGTTTACGTTTTGCACTTTACATCATACAAGTTGGTTGCATTGAAATGCAAAAATGCTCCAGAGCAAACAAGTGGGTAAGGTTTGTTAAACTAGTAGGTATAATAATTTGTTTCTTTGTTTTAAGTTTCAAAGCATGCATGCAATAGAGACAAACACCTATCACTGCTTCATGACTTTCATGACTCCAAACTGTACTTTTTCTACACCTCAAAGCGTGTTGGGTGGTCAAACAAATCACATCAGTCAAGTGCACGTCAGATAAAATTAGTCTAAAACAGTCAACCTTATCTGGCCTTCAACGCCAGAAGGGGTGGTCTGCAGATGCTTTGACCCTGACTGACAGAGGTAAAGGGTTGAAAATAAATAGCTATATTCGGTAATGGCATATTAAATTGCTTATTTATTAGATATGTGACAGGAACAAAACTTATAACCAAACATAACCCAGAGAGTAAATGATAGGCAAAGTTATTTTTGCAGGCTTTGTGGTTTTATCATGAAATGTAAAGTTACTAAGGTGGGAGAAGCACTGCATAAGCATATGAAGCATATAACAATTATTTAGGGGTTTATGTTTAAAGATTTTCTTTATATTGTCAATGATAAAAGTTGTTTTATAAATACTTTTCAGCAATGTAAAGACATATTACAGTTGTTGTTGTTATAAAGTCAAGGCAAATGTTCTAAGTTTGACATTACCCAGCATTGGTGTAGTAGTTATTATTTATTATTTTTTTAACATAATTTTTCAGCATTAGAGGCCTTTGTTGACAGTCACCAGACAGAAAATAGGCAAGTAGAGAAGCAGGGGTCAGACATGCAGGAAAGGTCTCAGGGTCAGGAATCAAGCCCTGGACAGATTAAATGAGGACCTAGCCTCCATTATTGGGCACTTGCTCTGACTCTACACTACACAGAGTAATCCAATGTTTTAGTTTTATGGGTGAATTTAAATGAGCAGGTCAATTTTTGTGTGAAACCTACTTAAACTTATAAACCTAAATGGTGTCCTCTCGTGCTTTATAAATGTTAACATTTTTGGCTTTTTAGGATCTTTTAATACATTTTAAAAGATCGAAGGGCAGTATTTACTCTAACAGAGTCTTTTCTGGTTTAAATATAAAACTTGGATGTTTGACGTTGACATTGTTTGTCAGAGCTAGAGACAATATAGATTCAAAGAGAACAGACCCAGATTAATGTCTGTACTTAGATACAAATAAGCCACTCATCCTGCAATGATTGAACTTCAGTTCATAAATTTGAAATAATCTATACTCTATTACCTCATCTAAATTGGGCTTTCTTCAGTTTTTGTACAATGTTGATTTAGTATTTGTGAGAACTGCAGCGTGCTGTGGTTCCACAGTCTGGACATTCTGCACTGGCTGCACTGCTAGGTGACATGCTATATAAATTCAACTTGTATGATTGCTTGTGTGTGTTTTTTACAATGTGGGTGGGGTCTATGTGTGTGTTCTAGTGAATTTGTGTGTGCGTGAGAGAGCGAGCAAGAGCAAGAAACCAGCTAACAGAAGTTCCTCAGTGATGTTATGTGTGAGTCCAGGGTAAAAGGCCAGGTATGCTGAGTGACTGCCACATTACCCATAAGCATGAATCAATCTTCTGTTCAGACATTTAGCTATTTACAGGCTCACATGAATTTGATCATGTGTTTTCTTGTAATGGTTTTCTAGAATTTCCTAAAGCTTCTGAGGCAGCACTGTTTCACTGGACAGGACTTTGGTTAGTGTCTGCACCTGAGAATGAGGAAAAAATACAAAAAAAAAAATAAGAGTGAAGGACCAATGATCATTCTGAATTTTACAATATTATAAATGCAGTAATTTTGCTGTTGTAATCCATGTGCTTTTCCCTTTACATTGACTTATAATAATAACAGCGTCAATAAATTTTACCTGAATTATGCATATATGTTTTGCCACAAAAGGCTCAGCACCTTGAGGATGTTCCATGGACCTAGTGATCGACAGAATCACAAAAACTCTTAACATTTGCGGCATAGACAACAATTGCAACTGAATCTAATGTCACAACTGCACATTTTCTACTGCATTGTGGCTAATGTATTATGTGTGTCAAACAAGACCTGTGAATGAGAGTCACACGGTGTGTGAATAAAGATGAGCTGCAAGAGACTTTTTACAGGAATGACAGATCGTAGGACTGAGCTTTTGTGTTTTTAGTAAAGGCTGCAGTAAGGCAGTCATTATTGACATCTAAATAAGGTCAACTCTGTCATAGCATGGAAAAGACAAAACATATATTTGCACTAAGTTGAAGGATTGCTTCACACATTTTTGAATGTCTTAAATTGCACATAATCTCTTCTGCATTACTTATTACTTTGTATTTGTCTGAAATGGGTCAGTTTGGAAATTGAGTCCTCAATGTTACTTGTTCAAGCAGTGTTTGCTTAAACAAGTACTTTTCAGCATAAAACTGCTCTGAAGGCAATGCTTCTATTGTTCTGGTGATAATAAACATTTCAATATATTATAATTTTTAAGCTTTTTTTTAAAAAAAAAAAAAAAAAAAAGGAAACATTCTCATAAACCTTCAGTGAGACTTATAAGCAAATCTAGACCTCATTGCATTGCTCACAAACCAAACAAGAATTTAGGAGCTGCCTGCCCTGCAAGAGAGGAAAAATACACACACTGGCAAAGGTTTATGGGAAATCATAATGTGTAATTGTATCTAGCTGAGAACATTTTGGTAACTTACAGCCAAATCTCAAAGTACTATTGCTGCATAGTGAAAAAGTTTACTACCATACTGATTTAAAGGGTTGCAGGAGGGAGGTAAATTTGACTTTGAAACATAGCTGTATCTGACGCCTTGAAACTGGCCTCTGTCTCTTTAAAAAAACCCTACTCTTTCCAACACTCTCCCTTTAGCACGTCATCACAGCCATGCTTCTACATGCTATCCAGTGATGTAGTTTACAGCCTTTGTTTGGAGTGTTGTAGTTTATCTGATGAGCTCAACAGACACACAAATTCAAAAGGTGTTTGGGAATTGCTGCTGCCACTAGTCTGGAGGAGTTGTGTGGGAGGTTATGTGGGGAAGAGGTGCTCTGCGTGGTTGGAGTTTGGCTGATGACTGCAGCTCCAAGGAGGAACTTTGGCTAAATAAGTGGCGCATTTTATTAGCAGGCGTTAAGGCATTTCTGCCATGGGAGATTCAAGGATCTCTCAAACATGCATCAATGAATCAAAGCCACACTCTGGATATGTGTTAGATGAGGGAATGACATTCTAACATGATTTAAGGCTCGACAAAGTTAACTTTGCATAATAATCTACTTGCTGCAGAAGTTATGTTGTACCAGAAATACAAAATAACTCAATTTGGTTTGATCAGGGGTAATAATTTTGCATTTATTGCTGAAAGGAGGATTTAAACACGATGTGTCCACCATAAGCATAACTGGGTTTAGTGTTTATCCTAATCATTAGCTCCATGTGTTGACGATTAACATGCACCTTGCGATTGTTTTTTTCTTTTTTAACTTTTCTGTATCCACAAGCTTCAGTCTGCAACTAACATGAGTGTATCTAATATACTCTTATATTAGCCAAATTACATTACTGATGCATCATCTTGTATCACAATAGATCATGAAACACTTTGAAGGATATTTGTGGCTTTAGAATATCTGCACATGACTTTTCATTGCAAGCTGTTGGATTTCTCCAGTCACCCGATCCGTCCGTGTTTTTGTTGCCTATTGTAAAGCTGAAAGCGAGTTGACAGATTGTAGTAACTAAGTGAAAGAAAGGATTGGGGTAGTAATCTGTCTCACTGATCCTTTTTGAAAGAACCAACTGTTTGGGATACAGCCGTGACATGTCTGCTCCTGAAGGCTGACCTGTAAGTTGATACCTGTAGTGGCATTTTCTGCCATCGCCGCAACTCGGATCACACAAAGCTATCCAACACATTTGGTACCACAGCTGGTTCTAAAGGTTGTTTATAAAAGCTGTTTATGGTTAAAGTAAAACAATTCTGTGACATTATCTTACTTGTATTTCTATTACTTTTCAGTGTAGCCTTTTGGCAAGACATTTTCTGTCTGTGTGTTACTTTTCTCTGCTGGTCAGGTCAGGTTAAGAAGTAAACATATAGAATTACTTTGTTTAAGATCTTCTAGTATAAACAAAGATTGACTTGTTCATTTCTGTGTCACACAGGACCTGGTAGATACTGTCAGTCTAACCTATGCAACAATTTTCCTTGATACTGATATCTTCAAGTTTTAGATTAGCCTAAGTTGATATACAGTCTGAGTTCACCCCCTTTTAAACAAATGTTCTCTGTCCTTGGAGCAGAACTGCTGCCAAGATGAATCTGAGTATTTAATCTTATCCAGTAAATCTCCCTTTCTTCTTGAAGTCAAGTTTGATGTGTCAGTTGTTATCTTTTCTAAGTTTGCCATCAAACTTATGTTCTTTTTTTGAAATAAGTCTAACAGTTTTAAAATTAATCAGTATTTTGTCTTAATTTACTCAAGGTTCGTGTTCTGTGCAATGATTATTAAAGCGTGGCAGGTTTTACGACTCCCAGGATTAGATTTCATTGCAACTATGTGAGCTAAAAGAATCATTATCCTGGACGTTTTTGACCCACAGTAATTACTAGTGTCATTTTCTTCATCGTTAACTGGATGACACTTTTACAAGGGTAAATGTATGGCTTTTCTTTTTTCCCCCTTAACTAGTTGTGGTTTCACCGATGTATTAAAATCTGTAAAGGCTTTGATTTATGCAAGATCTGCTCATTTTAACACCTAGCGTGAATTAACCCCTTTGTCAAATTGTGGTTCTGACTACAGGCTATTACATTGGCAACAGACCACAGACAGGCACACAACTCACTCAGACACACACGCACAGTGGACTGGTTTATAGGGTGCCAATAAAAAGCAACGCTGTGCGAAATGAATCCAATGTGAATTACAGTTTTTCTAAAGCTGTGTTTTCTTAGAGATGAAGAAATGGACCCGCCCAGAGAGTTATGGTTATTGAAGGAATTTAGAGTTGAGCTTATTTTTTCAACTCCACAGGTGGGAATCTCTTAGACCTGACCCTTCACTCACTTTATCCTTTCTAGTGAATTTGGAGTCCAAAAACTGCAATCATTTTTTCTCTGGATATTATGATTTACTCCAAAAGCATGCAAAAATATAGCCGTGTTAGGTTAATTGTTGATTCTACATTGCACTTGGCGTTAGCATGCATGGTTGTTGGCCTTGAGATGTTCCGGGTGTGCACTGCGTCATCTGTCGAATGCCAGTATAGACTACAGCTCCTCTGTACCCTTGAACAGGACTAAGTGGCTACAGTAAATGAGTGAGGGAGTTTAGACTGATTCGAAAGAGACCAGCTGTGTTACTTGTTACAGTTGGAATCATGTTTATGTTCTTTTAAGTTTCTTTTTCTTTTTTTTTTCAAAAGTAATGGCTGCATTAAAGCTGCAGTTTGTTCACAAAAGCCTTTTGTAATTTCTCCCAAATATTGTGACATTGTGTGCAGGTATTGTTCAGCTGTGTGACCAAACCCCCACCAACGTCATCCCATCGCTTCCAGGTAAGAAGAAAATGTATTGTATGCAAGGAAATTTTATTTGTTCAGTACATTTAAGTAGAATTCATAATACCAAGAATGCTGAACATAAATTTTAAAAACTTTAAAATTAAATAGGAAATCTAAACTAAAGTGAATATCACACACCAAGAAACAGTTTGTACAACAAATAAACAATTTGGGAGAATAAGAGTCCCAGTACCAAGGCATGAACATAAAAGACAATTCAGAATGGAACAAGACAACATCGAAAGCTCTGCTTTCTCTGCACATTTTTACTTTCAGAAGGCAGAGGATAAATTGTATTGGTCAGTAAAACAGGAAATATTGACCAAAGTTACATATTCTTTGGAATGGAGGTGAATAGGAAAAAAATCTTTCAAGTTCTTTGAAATGAAAACTTAATTAATGAACATAATCCTTTTTCACTGTTGATTTGATAATGTTTTAAAATGTGCATGTACATCTTTCCAATATAAAATCAATGTAGGATGAAAAACAAAATCTCTCTGAAAGCGGAAGAATAAATTGATTTTACAGATTTATTGACTACTGTACTTTTCTATCAAATTGTTGCTCTGTGTAAATTTTGTAATGCGTTACTATCATGGAAGTTTTTGGGCTTTAGTCACACTTCATTACTGATGTAACTGGAGAAGTTTATTTCCAGGATGTAAAATACCACCTGACACATTCACAAGCACACATGTGGTGAAAGAAATGTACATGTGAACTTGCATGTGTAGTCTCAGGTGTGCTGAGAACAGCATCTTTCAGCATGATGAGGCTCTAACCTGAAAACAACTGGAGGGTGAGGAGCAGGGCCAGTGTAATGATGTGTAAATGTAAATAAGAGAGATGAGGGAAGGTGCTGCTAGTGAGCTCATGAAAAGACATAAAAAAAATAATAATTTTCCAGTTGTTTCCATTGCATCTGACTCCAAGGACTCCTGCTGTGTAGATGTTGCTATGAGCCAATCTGGACACAAACCTTCTGTTTAACTGATATCTATGTTTCTACTATTTATTGCTTCAGCAGCAATAAACTATTATTTTTCTAGTTAAACAAGAAAAACCTTTTGCAGCCTGAAGTTAACTAAAACGATTATATTGTTAAAAAAATATTATAGTTTTTGTCAGTTCTGTCTCAAAAGATGAAAAGAACAACTGTTCAAAACAGGAATCAAAGCTATAATCAATGGATAAAGGATATAATAAAATAATATTCTGAAACTTAAACAAAGTTCGGCTGTTTATGTTGTACTCATCAAAAACATTAAACTGGTTGTGATGATAAAATGATATGGATAAGTGTTTGAAGCTGTTTTTTTTATTTATTTATTTTTTTTTTTACAGAAAATAAAAAAAATTAAACAAAATGAAAATAAAAGGATGATTTGAGAAGATATTTTTCTCTTAAGGCCACATAATCCGCTGTGATTTTTTTCCAGGGCTGGGCCATTGAATTAACACAACTTTTCTAAGTATTTACAACTTTACATTTGTTATCTGTAAAATGAGATGCAATTTCTTAGTTTCATTCATTGCTACAAAGATCTTCATAGAATGGCAAGCTATTGAAAATGAAAACCTGCTTGCCAAAATGAAAGGAGCTTATTCAGACAGATTAACAGAATTAACACTTTAAGGATGTGTAATAAAAAATTTTAAGCAAGCAGCCATTAAAGTCTTTTTTTTTTACTTTGACAGTCATTGATGGACTTCAGATTCCTAAATTTAGAAATGAAAGGCAAATGTTTGATTGCACAGAGTTCTTATCAATTTGAACTAACTTTATTTTATTTAAAAGTTGACCCCAAAGTTGACAAAATTATCTAAATCATGTTTGTATGTTAGTGGAAGTGCATTTGTTCATACTGCTGCTTCAGAAAACCCTTGCCCTTCAGCAGCAGTACAAAGTAGAGGTCTTTGTGATTATTCCTGTTTGGGATTGAGCAGATTTCTAAAATAATTGCTGAAGTTTTACCAGAAAGGAACTGTATTCACAGCTGTACAGTCAGGAGTCGAGTGAAAGCAGAACGTACGATTGGTTGGAAGTGTCGTGTTCACTTATAAAACTGCAGTAAGGTGGTTAAAGGCGAAGCCTAGCTGCAAGTATTGGCTTTTATAAATGGTATTATGTCTCATTTACATTTACACATTACTGATCCTCCCTCTGAGTCTTCTCAGTGTTCATATGTGCACACTAAAATGTTTGACTAAAACATGTCTGCTCTGACCTTGAGGGTGTTAGCAGTGTTGACGGTTGTTTGGAAGGTGATTCAGTTCTTCAGTCTGCTGCCAGGTCGCATGGGTTGCGATCAAAGGAAAGAATTTCTTCCTGGGTGACGCTGATAGAGCTTCGTGTTTATTCTAAAACTGACTGTCTCAATGTTTGTGTTCCTGTCTATCTTTGGTTCTGACTCCCTTTGTTGCTGTGTTGCCTACCTATGAGTGCTGTTGTCTGCGCAGCTGTCTTTTTGTGACTCGTGCCTAACATTTGAATTCCAGTCACTTTTTTATTTTTTACCTCTGTGAGGTGTCCTAAAGTTGTGTAGCTTAGCTTTAGGAAGACAGAGAAAAAAAAGAATTTGAGGTTTTTATTTTAGAGGTAGACTGTGAACATTTATTTTTATATTACACTGTCAGCCCTCTGTAGATTAATATGGACTGACGGCATCTGGAAAATCTTGTGTGATTTTCAATTGAAGGCACGTTTGCAGGAACTGCTGATTGCTCAATTTCTCTCTATTTGTTTGGCTTAGGAACACCTCTTTAAACCACAGCCAGCTCAAAATCATTGCAAAACATGCAAAGTTGGTCTTTGTGGTTTGGAGTGTTTTGCACCTGTCTCTCATAATTCATTGTGTTCATTTTAACACAACAAGTTTGGTCAGGATGAAGTGATTTGTGAATTTCATTTCTGGCAGCAAATCAGACTGTTTAACACCACACAGGTGGAGAGCAGAAATACAATATGAGGTCATGTGAACTAAGTTACAGTACTGAAAAACTCCTGTGCACATAATGTATAAAAATCAAATTTCTTTAAACTTGCAACATGACTAATTTAGTAATAGTTTGACTGCCCTGTCATTAGGTAGGATACTCCAAGCTGTGCCTGCAGAACAGAGGAATTCATGTACTTGGATAGTTGTGAGGTCCCTCCACTCCCCCAGGGATGTGTTTTGTTTTGCTGTTCTCCACTGCAGCTAGATGAATGGACACATGGAGAGCTGGGGGAGGAGGAGACCATTGGACATGTTAAAGGACACCTGTGGGGCTTTGTGGGGCCTCCTCATGATGGACGTGGTTCCGCTTCAGGTGGCAGTAATTTCTCTAAGCCGTGGGGAGGAGCAGTGCAGTGGCATTTTGTGCCTGTGTGTGCATGCACTTACCATTTGTTGATCAGTCAGAAAGACAGACACCCAGATAAATGGATTATTGTTTCTCTTATTGGTGACTTTTGCAGGGTCTGCAGAGCATTTACTGTGTGTTAGCTGTGGACTTCCACATATTCACAGATGAGGAAGCCGTGAGAACTTTATTGGTTATTCTAGAAGATCGGCCTATGACATTTAATAACAAGCTCCGGACTTCTCATCTGAAGCAACATGTGATCCTCCACAGTATCAGGGAAACAGATGAGGCCCTGAACCAGTAAAGCACAACTTCACTTACACAGACACACAAGCATGCCGGCGCACATTTGCCTCTAGCTCAGCCTTCAACAATAGCACATTTGTCCAACAGCTGATCTCCATATGATAAGGGATAAAAGAATATTAGGCAGAACACCCACACACACGCACGATTATGTCCACAGATGGTTATCGTATTTACATAATCATTAGTTGTGGGTGAAACTCTGTCACGATCTGTGTGGTGTTCCCAGTGGTATTAAAAGCAATTACTGTTTCAAAGATAGAATTGTTCACACATACATAGTGCACATATGCGAATGTATGCATGTGAATGGATGAATTCAGCCAAGTACTAGGGAGCAATAAAGTTGCCTTTACTAAGAAGCCATTCTGTTTCTTTCATCCCTATTTTAATAGAAAATAAGCCTAAGGGAGAACCCTTAGTAGTTTTCTGCTATTAGTACTGGCAAAGTTCTGCTTCTTTGCAGATCCAGGTGTTTTATTTGGTTTGTTTGACCTTCTTTTAACTTTTATACCACAATAACTAGAACATAGCAAAATTTTAAAGCATCAAATAAGTTGCTGTCTTCATTACCGTTCATGGATTTCTCTCTTTGTCAGACCAGAGCGAGTATGACTCATGGCTAAAACTCCTGCTGTTAGATGGCTTTGTAACAATCAAATTGAAACTATTTCACTGGAGCAGAATGGGAGTTTCTCTGCTCTGTAATGACCTGCAGGAACTTGTATTCACTAGCACAAATTTATGGCTGGAACAATTAGGTTTTTCTTTTTGATGGATTCTTTACATGCATTCTGTAGAGTTTTGGAATCAATATACTCTATGCTTACAATACATATTCTGCTACTTAACAAAGCAAAACAAAATGTCTTGTGCATTATTATAATGTATTTTATTTTTAAGTTAAAAAGAGAGCCTGATGAAGTTGTACAAAATATTATTTTGTGCTAAAAAGATCTAAAATCTCATCGGGTTTGTAGACACATCAAACTGTTTTTCAGATCTGATGCTCATTTGTTTCTGTTTAGGGTTCCTTTCTCCAACTTCATCTTTTATATTTCTTCCCACTTAGCTTCCTTATGCCAAGTATGAGCTAATACCATATTATCAAGATAAACGTATCAAGATACGTTTTTGTATTGCAATCTGATCTTTGGTTGCCTTTTTGTCACAAGGAAGTACCATCCTTAATTATTGGCAGCACCAGTGAAAATTTACAAAAAATAGATGAAAACGAATTAAATTTTTAATTGCAGGAGCATACTCCCTTACCTGAACCTTATGAGAGGAACCACGTACTCTAAATGAACTTTTCTGATCCAAGTCAACATGTTAATATTAAATATCCTGGTATTTAAATTCTTCATGATCCCATATACTGTAAAAAAAGATTGATGTCTTCTGTCCATGCTCTTATTGAAGTCCCCCTAAACTTCAGCAAATCCTTTATATTTATGTTTGTGATGGTAAGACCAACGTTTTTTTGACGAATGGTTGGAAAGTACAATTTTCTGTCATGTTGTATTTATAGTCAATAGAAGCAGAAGTCTTATATTCTCAGATTAACTCTAGGTGGGATTTTTTCCCCTACTTAAGCAACACAAATGTCCTGACATTCAATGTTGTATATCAAGGGTTTTACACATAATTCTCATTCATATCAATAATTCTGCAAATCAACTGATCTGCATGGATCAGTCTGCATCTTCCTCATGCACACAACCCTCTCACACATGTGTGTAAATACATGTTTTTATGTGTCACAACTTATATTGGAGTTCAGAGTTCGTCTTCGGAGGTGAAAGTGCGAGTGCAGTGTTTCACTGTTTAGAAAAAGTCCTCTGTTATTCGCTGAATGGACACTGTGCATAGTGTTTTCTCTGAGACCCAGAGATAGAGAGAGATTTTGTAAAGAGGCAAAGAAGTTGATGTGGGTGACTGGTTAGATTGTGAGGGAAGAGAGGAATAGGCATTCATGTTTTCTGGTAACAAGGTCATGGATATCTTAGTGATCCCATTGAACTGAGTGTGTTCCATATTATATGTCTTACTAAATTTGTGTGAATATGTTGTGGAATTTAAACATAAATCTCCAAGGATTTATTCAACACTTCTGATAAAAGAAAGAGAATGTATGGAGGAATGAAGGCATGTTTTGTGTGTTCGGCATTCATGCTTTTCTCCAGACATAAAAGGTCTGTGGTGGTTATCCGAGAACCTGCAGTGAACCTAAGGATCCCTGAATAGTGGATTCTCTATATTTGGGAGTTGGACCAAGGCCGCTGACCGAAACTCTGACCCCACACCTGCCTTCTGTGTGTGGCAAGCCAGACTACTTTGGCTTGTATATGTCTTACAGTCATATTTAATCTTGAAGCAAATACAGTCTGGGATACAATGGTAGCACATAGCTAAAGTTGCTTTTTTGTGTGTTCTGTGCAATATTATTTGTTTACTTTTTTGTGTAGGTCACACAGGCAGTTGTAGAGCAACACTAAAAGCCCATTCCTTTGGACTGACAATAAAATTGTTTACTTATCAAGAATGGAAAAAGGCATCTAAAATGTGTAGAATCTTAGTTCTTGAGAACTTTAGCTTTATTTACTTAATAATTTTGAAGAGTTTAAACCATATGCTATTAAAATCTGAATTTACACTTGACATAAAATCAAATTGTGTTCTATAAACTTTATTGTTGTGGACCTAAAAGTGGAGTTGACCTAAACTTCCAATTAGGATACAAGAAATATGTGGATCTATATGGTAAATGGCAGTTCTGTATATTTGCAGACATTGTTTAGTTTATTTAAGTTTATTCTAAGTGTCTTTAGATTTTGGAAGAACACATTAGGCTTGAAGGGATTCTCCAGTATAGTTTTTTATTCAGCTCTGTTCAAAAGTATAGTTTAATTGCAATCCAAAATTGGAATAGGTAGACATCTCTGGCTTTTCAGTGTGTGTGTTTGTCTGTATGTAATGACTGCCAGCAAATGCGTGACCAGTCTCTCAGTTCTTGTTCCGCATTTAGGTCTCAGAGTTCAAGGGTCAGAGGGGGTCGGGAGACAGTATGAATAACTGCCTGTTATCAGGTGGCAAACAAAAGAATGTGTGTGTGTGCATGTATTTAAGTGAAAAACAGGAAGCAAAGATTTACTGGATGGCAGAAGGAAGGAGACAGAATTAGAGAAATTATGATGGATGGAAATACAAACGGAAACTAACAGGCAGGCTCAGCCACAAATCCAGGTTTTCTTCAGTTGTTGTAAGGTCATACTTTGCTCTTTTTCATCCTTTGTCCCTTAATGTTTATCAATAAAATATTAAAAATACACGTTATTCTGATTTGTCTTGGGTGCTTTTGCACTTTACGATCACTTAACAGTGTCCAATTTCTTTCAGTTTTCTAATCTGCCATATTATTATAATTTTATTTTTAATTTGTCCATTAAATTTTTTTGCACACGTTAAATGAACATTTGCTTGTGAGATGGGCATATCCTAACTTTGGTTGTTCTCACAATGAAATAGATTGAAACATTAGCTTACAATTTTAAAAATTTTTCTACCAATCTGTTAAACTTGCTGTTTCCCTGCTCAGATGTATTTTAAAAAATGCGTCTGTCTCTCCCTTCTCTGTGCCTCCTACTCGCCCCCTTCCCCCACTGTCTGTTTTTCTCCCTCATTTCATAACCCCCTCTTTTTTTCCCCCTGCTAATTGCCACCCTGTTGTAGCATCCCGGGAGCCGGGGGCTCATTAATTGGTGAAGAGGAGACAGGTGGCGCCACTGTGTTGTGATGTTTCTTGTTAGTTGTATGTGTGTTTTCATTATGTTGACCTTGTGTTTTGGGGAGCATCTTTGTTTGCATAAATTTGCCCTTCTAATTGTATGTTCCAATATATTAACATGGATTTGAGTGTACATACTTGTGTGCATGTGAAAGTATGAGTTCTGTATGTGACTGTGCGCCTGTGTTGAAATGGGTGTGTGTGGGTACCCTTGCTTGTCAGCCGCACAGAGCCCCTTCTCACTGTAATCTCTTTGTTTATGCAGTGTGAAAAGGGCCTGACGGGGGCATGAACTCCCCACGCTCTTATCCCACTGCGCCACTCACCCCAAGTGGACCATCATGCTTCACCACCACTAACCTGACACTGGCATTGCTCCCATCACTTTCCCCACCCCATTTTAACAATGCAGTTTTGTCTGACCCTCTTCTTTTTCAATAACAATCCAATCCTAAAATAATACATATTGTAAGTGATTTGCAACAATAATGATTCAGATGGATGCAATGGTTGGAAAAGCTCAGGAAGTAGAGAGCTGCCGGAGCTGCAAACCGTCTTGGTTTTAGCTAACAGTTATCAGATAAAATGGTGATGTTTTTGTGTGTGCCATCTGATAACATCCTGCAGGTATCCTTGAATTTACACACACTTCCTCAATCTCTCATTCATTGCCACTCTTTTGTCTTGATCTTGTGTTGTTCTCTTCGCTGTGCATCTTGTCAGCTTTGCAAGATCAGTTGGAAAAAACTTGTGTATTAGTTGCATCACATTGTTTAAAGCAGTGTCTTATAGTATGGAAATTAAGGTGTATTTTTCTTAAAGAAAGGTTTGCCTGTCATTGTTTCTGATCTGATTCAATTTCTAAATGTATCCCTCTTATCAGGTGTTTCCCCCCAGGCTTAAAACAGCAGTTATCAAACCACCACTGAAAAACAACAATTGGACAAGTCGGTATGGGAAAATTACAGGCCAATTTTCAATCTTCCATTAATCTGCAAAGTTATTGGAAAAGCTGTTTTTCAACAGCTAAACAGCTTTGATGTTAGTTTCAGTGGAGAAGCAGCATTCAGTTTTTATGCTCCACTTATCTGGAACAAACTTACAGAAAACTACAAAACTGCTGAAACACTAAGTTTCTTAAATCAAGGCTAAACCCCCAACTGTTTCGAATTAGGAGAAAATGTAATGTTTGCTGATTTGTGTTTTCATTATGTAAAGTACCTTGAGTTCCCTTGATGTTGAAATGTACTATAAAAATAAACATGCCTTGCTATATGATAACTTTTTTTTGTTATTCTGATTTGCCTCTTTTAATCCAACTACTTGACTCTAGTTTTCCTGTCACCTTTACCCTCACCTCGAACCGCTCTCCTTACTTTCCTTTGAAGTGTTAAGGAAGATCTCATCTTTTACATGATGGTTGTAATTGTTTGGTAAAGTCTATAAGGGAAAACACTTACAAAGAAGCACTGTTTTTCCAACCAGGTGGTGTTATCAGTACTTCAAATTGTGGGCCTTTGGCAGCTCTAAATGAACTGGTATTATGGGTAATCAAGTGTTATGGAATGTGTGGTTACTGCATCTGTGTGTGGATGGATATCTGTCTTTGTATCAGTGTGAGTTCTCGTGTTAGTGCAGGTGTGGGGTTCACAGACGGTTTGTAGGTCAGGTTCCAGCTCCTGGTGTCACAAAGTTGTTTGGCCCTAAACAAGTCCTAGAACAGGGAACAGTTTTTCCTTTTCTCTTCTGTTAATTTTTCGGATAATTTGTTGGTGCTTCAGATCTGTCACCCTCTATCTAAGAGTGAGTCGTCATATTAAACTGAAGGATTCTTGGCTTAGGAAAAATAGCCATTTGTTTCAGAAACACGTGTTGCTCTGTTATTAGTGGAAGGCCCCAAAGACTACGGGTGAAACTAGGTTAGTGTAAAATGGCTAATTGGAATTACCAGAAGCCCATGTTTGTATATCAGTCCTCATGACCTGTCAAAAAGAGTTGCCAAGGATCTAACTGTAACAAATGTTCCTTGACAAGTATAGATATTGTGGCTCTTTTAAATTAGTTTTGTTTGCTTATTTCATAACTAATTTGCCACTGTCAGTTTGAGGTTTTAAAACTACTTCTTCAAATTGTTGCTCTAGTAACAGGTCAGCAACAAAACCGCTACTCTTTCAATTACCGTATTTTCCGGACTATAAGTCCCAGTTTTTTTCATAGTTTGGCTGGGGGTGCGACTTATACTCCGGAGCGACTTATGTGTGGAAATTTACACATTATTATATCATATCACATGTTATTTTCACACTAAACCACAAGAGGGCGCTCTAGGCCTGTGTTATTCTACCTTCGGAAAGGTAGAAGAAGTTAGCGGAGTTGTTTACAAGCGACACAGGACGAAGATTTCATTGCGTTTAGTGATTTG
>CAEFZX010009659.1:0-13761 GCA_903066825.1 Alfaro cultratus | reverse complement strand
ACTTTTACTAGAGTACATTTTTGTCTGTGTATTTGTACTTTTACTTAAGTACATTTTTTGAGTACTTTATACAACACTGGCCTCTAATATGACTGAATCTTTCCATTGTTGATTGTTTATTTGTTAAATGTCCTGAACTCTCACCAGAACCCTGCAGGTTGTCTTGTACTTTCAGAGATGCTCAAGACAAGGCAGGCAAAGTACGGGAATGAAGCTGTATCCATTAACAGTAGTTTCCATTGACTTTATTGACCAATGACTGCTGGAGGTAGACACCATCGATGGATGCATTGATTAGAAAGCCCAATTATGAAACAATCCTGCTTTTTTTCAGAGAAAACATCAGTTTCTGCACAGTATTCATATATATAATTCAGTGTTTCCAAATCTTTTCAGATTCAGATGCAACTTTATTTTTATCTAATCAGAAGAAGAAGAGCAGTAAGTATAAATGAGCAGTTAGAGCACTTATATACAAATATAGGTAATATGGAGAGGTGGTAAAACAAATCAAATTTTATTATTTTTTTCAATAATCATAAGATAGACAGCTAACTATGGTTTTTTGGGGGGTAGTACTACTTTTTTTATACAATATGTCTATGTTTGGAGTCTGCTTCTGTTTGTTCTGTATGTTTGAAAGACGGAAGTTTAGTAAAATCTGAGTAACAAAAAATATGGAGAAGTGGGAATACATGACTAATAATATACTTTTAAACTATACAAATGAAAACAAATTTACACTGAATTTATAGCAGATACTGTTCATGATATTTGCCATTATGTATTTGGGAAACTGGGGACAAAGAAAAGTAGAATATAGAAAATGAATGAATAAGTTAATGAATAAATGAATGGACAAAGACATAGATAAATGTACAGATATATGGATGGAAAGAGATGCATGGACTTTTCCATTTTCCACCTAGAGTTTGAATATTCCTGAAGCTGCAGTCCTGACTTCTCTTCTTTACCAGACAGAACATTTCCACCACATGACTCTGTGTCAAAATACTCCTTCAGGGTCCAGCATCCAGCACTCAGGGGGTATTTTCAGTAAACAATTTAGAAAATGATTAGCGGATATACGATACATTTTAGTGGTTCCAAACTAGGATCTTAGAGGATTACATTAGAAGGAGGCCTCTGTGCAGTCTGTTTTATCTCCTGGATCATCTGACAGGGTCATTCTCATGACAGCCAATTGGTCACAGATGTGTCTCCAAAAATGATAATCCTGTCACTGATGTCTGCGGCAGGGTAAAGACCATCTGATTAAAATAGGATTATGATGGGGTTTTAGGGTCCTGGCAGGATTAAATGGCTGTCAGGATTAATGAGAAACAATGAGGTTCTTCTGATGGGTTAATTAAAAATCTGATTGGTAATATTACTCAGCTTCACATTAGAGTTAAAGGACAATGGGCTGAAATACACTTGAATTCTGTGCAGAGAAAATATGTCTAACACATTTTGAGAAACTTCTCATTGTGATGTAATGACTCTGAAAACAAAACTAATTACTAGAAATATTTCTCCAATTATAGGAAAGGTTGCCTGTCTTCCTGGCATCTTTTCTTCACTTATTCACTTGTGAACAATGAAAGGCAGAGCGACTGAAGAACTCAGTTTCTCATGGAAGAGATTTCTTCTATTTTTTCCCCTTTTGTTACGCTTATGTCGTCCAACTTCCCTTCATACTCTACCTCACCACATCATTGACCTTCTTATGTCATCTTTTTCGTTTCTTCCTCTCTTAAAAATATATATTCAACACTCTTTGTCCAATACATTTATCTACTATATTTCCTCTGCAGATGTCTTATCCAGCTCTCAAACTTTCTCTCCAAATCACTATCTGAGCTGTCCCTTTGATTTACTCAGTCATAAACTTGCTTGGTGGCTCTGGTTGCCTTACAATATTATTTCACTATATTTATTTGCTTTTTGAGAAACTGAGTATTGATTTTCTATGACTGTAAGGCTGTGCCAATACCTGCATTTCCATTACAAATGTCTGAAAACGTTCTCAATATTCTGCTATTGTCAAAAAAAACCCACAATTTTGCAATTGCAATGTTTTAATTGAATAGAAAATGCAACTAAAATCACAGGTGATTCTACCAGTAGAAAGGACGACTTTTGATACAGCTGAAAAACCATTCATTCTAGTGCTAAAACTTTTTATTAAAAAAATTGTGCTCTTTCAAAATTGGTGTTTTCCCATAAAGCAAATTTATGGAAACACACTAATTTATGTAATTTTTATAGCAAATGTTTGTGTGTGATGTGTGTTCAGGTCTTTATGCAACATTAAAAATAAAGTCTCAGTTGCCTCAATGTGTTTGTAGTTACATAAAATAATAAATGTGTTTTTGCTATCAACACCATTCTAAGTAAAGTATAAAAACAGCTAAAAAATACAAAGATGCGTATTTTGTCAGGATCCCTTGGTGTGCATGTGATTTTTGTGTGAGTGTGAGATCTCTCCATCAGAGGATCTTTGTTGGAGTGCTTAGCTGCTCCACTGCTAACTCTTCACTTGTCTTCAATCAACTGATTATCTGCTGCGGATTTAAGGAGCTGTAACATGAACATGATGAAATTATTTTCGAACGTTTTAATTGAAATACATTCTTAGGCCTTTATTGAATGTTCTTTTTGTCATACTCACTTCTAGGAAGCATTGTTTGGTTATATGAACATCCACATAATCTATTTTCATTAAACATGAAAATCCAAACATAGAGGTAGAGGTTTTTTTTTCCAAATTGAAGAATAAAAATGTCTGTTGTTAATATTTGATGTGGTTTAGCTATAACATAAATATTTCATTAGTTCCTGTGTGATTTGGTGTTGTTCCTCAGCTTCGAGTCTTGGTTCCAAATCAGATTGGAACAATGCAGACCAGGCTGTAACACGAGGAATTTGGTCTTCACAGGGAAGGTCGTCGACCTGTTTTCTCAAGGAAATTTATGAAGCGTATTTGTAAAGCTTTGTCTGTATCCATTTCAGCCTTTGTGAGAAGCACTGTTCGTTTTGGATTTCTTCCTTGGACTGTCAGGGTAGTATTCATGGAGCTGGTCTGACCCACGTTCCCCATGTGGTCCTCCACTCCATCAAAGCTTCTCATGCTTCATTCTAAGCTAACAAACTGTGATGAAATGTCATTTCAAATGAACATGAAATCATCAGGAATGTTTTGTGACTGTTCCCTTAATAGTCCGACTTCCAGTGATTCAGAGAAAATGTTAGAAGTTTCTTTTTAAACTCAGTTTTTTTAACTTGGGTCAGAGTTCACACCCAGTCCGGAAAAGTCTGGAATTGTTTGAAGGTCTTTTCCAGGTTTGGATCAGGATTTTATTTTATTGTGAGTTTTTGTTTGATTGAGTTAGTTTTTATTAGTTATAGGAGTTTTAGTTTTTTCATACTTTAATCTTTTTGATTTCTGCACCTAAAAATTAACTAATGTATTTTATTTTGATTGCTTGTATTTCCAGACATTTTCCCATAGCCCATCCATCCATCCATCCATCCATCCATCCATCCATCCATCCATCCTGCAGACAAATTATGCTTTGAAAATATTTCTAAATATCAATGCATCCATCACACATGTGAAGTTGAAAAGTGTTTTAGCTTTAATCAAGCTGTTTTGAAGCAGATATCTAACAAAAAATCAGACGTTAGGTTTGTCATGAGAGCAATGCCTCCCAGATGTTCTTCTCTGGCTGCATATCTTTCCACAGAGGCTGTTTATTTTGCCCTCAGTCGTTGCCCTAATGACAAATGGCCAATGAGCTGATCACTGAGAAACATTCAAGTGGAATCCTGTCAAAGACAGCAGTGCCTCATAAACATTTGGTTCTTGTTATGTAGCTGGGAACCTCACGGCAGCCTGAATTGGCCTGAAAATCCTTTGGCCTTTTGTCTGTATGCATGTGGATTCTGCTGGCAGGCAATTCTGAGAACCACCCAAAACAAAACAGCCAGGAGGTGCTCCACTGTTCGGCGGTGAAATAACCGGCTTGCACGGTCAGATTTGTTTTCGGAGGGGAACAAAAAAAGCACACACAGCTTTGATGATGTCACCCATATGCCAGATCCCTAGTGTGAAGCTCACAAGGCATTGGCTATCAGTGAAAAGGTCCCATTCTGGTAGGTTAGTGATTGGAAAGCATGCCAACTCAGAACAAAAAGCTCCCTCTGGTGCTAGATGGCTGTTTGATATTGTTACCAGACTCCTGTTCTGCTCTCTGGTCCAGCCTCAAACTCTCAGCTGCAACATCACGCAGAGAGGGACGGCTGTAAAACCAGAGCGTGAAGATGAAGTGGACTCCTGTTATCGCATGACCTCAACTGGCTTCACAATCACTGTTTGGTTTTCCTTCAGGAGAAGAAAAAAAAAGTATGGAAAACAGGGATAAGACTGGAAAAAAAAAAAAAGAAACACCCATTTGGAAGTAATTTCAGCAAACGGCATCTGAAAGTGCTTGGCTGTGATACCATCACACTTTACTACGAGCAGTGCATCCTGGGAGACAAACTATTGTTGTGTATCTTGAAACAGTACACAAGGAAATACGTCATGCTTGGTTAAAAATTTGATTATTAACAGTTTTCTTACTTTATTGAAGGCAAGCTCACAATTATTCAACCACAATGACTTCAGTAGAGATATCAGAGTTAAAAAGAGCAGTAAAGTCCTAATAATTTGTTGATGCTGCCTCAAAATCATTAACAATAAAAGTCTGAAGCTTTATAAAGAAATAGATCTCCTCTGCAAGCAGTTTGGTATTTCCTCAGATGAAAACCGTGGAGTAACTGGCAGCATTACCAGCAAATGCTTTGTTTTGGTTGAGCTATTTTCAGACTCTAACTGGTTCATTTCATGGCTTACTGGAACTATTACTGAAAGTATTAAATCTTACCATTTACATCAAATTACCTATGACGTTCCAGTACAGAATGTTTTACCAGTTATTTGCGTCTGCAACTTGTTTTGCATAGTTTGTCACTGGTAGGTATTCTATTGTTTTCATCAACAGGACCTTGAAAACTGTTTTGTTTGCAATAAGAACTAAAATGTAATCCACACTAACTAAAATATATAAATATTCATGTTTCCCTTAGTTATTTATTGTAAAATGTCCTTTCAGAATTTGAATTATAATTTAAATCAAACCAAAGAAAATATGTATGTAGCTTTTTGTCAAAAAGCTAAGAAAAATGTTTATAAAAAGTCTGACATATTTCTACAAAAATGTTTTTTCATAAACTTTTTTAATTTTCTTTTTTTATATCAGTCTATACAGCAAATAGGGATAATATTTTTGTTCTTCTAAGTATTTAAGTTGATTATCTAACTAAATCTACACTAAACTGTTTTCATTGTTGTTTATCTTGTTGCAAACCTTAAATTTTAGGTACATAATTTGTTGCAGTTTTCAGAGTATTGCAATTCTACCCTCATGACAGTGTGATCAACATCCAAAGCAGGATAAAAGTTAATTTCAATAAGTTTTTTCAGACTAGTTTTGTCTTCAAAAACAAAAGCAAATCTCATTTTAGTCTGTAAACAGTTTTGAAAATGTAATGAAATGCACAAAGTGGAAACTTCTCACTTCTGCTAATTCAAGTCTTCTTAGGAGACTCGGATTTATTGAAATAAGTTTTACTGAACTGGACATCTGAAGCATCTGAACATTAAAACCTAAGCCTCAAGTACAACTTTTGACTTTAATGTGAGCGCAGCTCATCTTCTGAGCTCAATTCCTTCAGAGCGGGAGGAAAGGTCGCACAGGTATTTGCTTCAGCCTCATTTACCAAAGCCGTCTTCTCCCATCTGCAGCTGGAAGATATAACTGACACTCATCATATCAAAAGGCACTTCAAGACTCCCACTCAAAGCAGCTTGCTTTGAGCTGCAGAAACTTTGCCACCCAGTCCTGTTTCCTGTCGGGAACTGAGCCAATAAGGATTTACACCTGGCAATTTAAAGATTTTGAAAAAAGAAGAATTAGCTCCTTCAAGTTCAGAGTCCAGAACTGAAATAGATTTTTTTTTATCCTATTTCCTATTCCTCATATCATATCTGACTTTCAAATGTTGTTTTGCAAATCTGTCTCAGGAACAGGGATGTGCACATGGTGGATAAATCAGCAAAATAAAAAAATAAGTCTGCTGGGATTGTAAGTCGCTTTAAACAGGTCTGACTTTCTCCAAGATGTGGGCGACTGTCCCAGCAGCCTTGTTTTCTGCACCATCAACTAGAAAGGAAGTAAAGAAGAAAATCTGAGAACATTTTTTTTCTGTGGCAGTACTTAAAAACTGCAATTAATCTAATCAATTTCATTGTCTTGAAGTTTTATTTATTTGAAAACCAAGGACCTTGGGGGGAACGCATCTGTTTTTATATCGTTTGGCTCATTTCTTTGGATTAAAACACTCATTTCTTTGGGAAAACAGCCTCAATAAATACTTTTGTAATAAGATAGGAGTGTATTAAGACATGCAGCACAGGAACATGTCATCAAATGCTGTCTTAATAGGATGAGACAGTAATGAGGGAAAACTTTAGCTTTTTCAATGTTCCCACTACTCAGTGTAAAACAGCACATGTTGGATTAATCCATCACATGTTCTGTTTCAGCTGAAAGATGGAGGAATTGTCAGAGGATCCAGAAACACCTTGGAAAAAAAGAGCTCGCCCACTCTCTCTGCAACACGCCTGTTTTCTACGTCAGGTTTCAATAAAGACACTTCCTCTGCTTGAACCTCATAACATGGTGCATTTGGTTTTCCAGTCGGGCCAATATCAACTCTGATAGCAAGGCTGGAAAAATATTCTCCCTTTTTGGGAGATTGGGTTACGACAAGTCAGTGCAGGGTGCGTTTCTGCCTCTAACAGTCAAGGTTACAGGGAAGGCTGATGGGATTCACAAGTTTTTGTAATGAAGATGACCTACCTCCAAAAACCTCTCAAAACCCACTCTGAGCCTCTAAACACAGTAAATTACTCCCATCATGCTGACACCATTTTTAGTGCAGGAGGAATTACGCTTAATGTCCCGGTCAAGGATACACCGATGATAGATGTAGCAGGAAGCAGAGTTAGGAAAATATTTTATAAACATGGAAAAGGATTGTTAGTGTGGTTTTAGAGAAGTAAGTGTCTTAATTATAGAACGTTTTGGAGGCGGGGGACTCCTCACAGACTTTAAGGTTCGGTTCCAATGCTGCTGCTGCTCCTTTTCTAACTTTAGATTAGATTGTTTTTACTGCTTACTAAACATCCGCCTGCACCCTCCTCCTTCTGAAGGTTCAATCATTTTGACTATTTCACAATGCAACAAAATGTAAATGTCTGTTATTGGTTTTAACAACTGTCGACTATATGATGTGTTTATGATGTTTTGTTATACATCATAAAGTGCAAATCACTTTGAACTGCCTTGTTGCTTAAATTTGATATACAAATAAACTTGATTGATTGTACAAGAAATGATATCCTTACATACACAAAAAAAATCAAACTCTAAGGCAGAAAAAAAAAAAATAATTCTGAAATCTACAATAAAACTGTACTCTGATAACTCTTTACATTAACCCTGCTTATTTTGCACTAAAACCACAGATCCGTAGATACTTGGGACCTTGTTTTAAAAATGTTTATGTCTGCCTTTTTTAATAGTTCACACACCAAATATGGTAAATGGTAACCAGACCTTGATATGCATTGATATCACAGTGGAAGGCGTCTTAGCACTAGAAGTTAATATCTAGTGCTAAGATGTAATGAAGACTTCATTATTCCTTATTCCTTCTCTTAAGGGAACAGCCTAGAGAGTAAATGCAGCTCCTGGATTGGTTGCTTTTCCAAGTGTCATGAATCATTGGGCCAAGTTATTCCAGATTCCCAAATGAATTTGTCCTTCAAATATTTTTGGTAAGCCACAAATAAATCCACTTATTGGTGAATTTTCTGCAAATAAGTTGGGGTGAGCTTCCGCATAAAAATCTGCATATGTAAAAATCTCCCATAGGTAAAAATGTCCCATAGGTAAAAATCTCCCATAGGTAAATCTTAAATCTTGGAGCTCTTAGAGTTTCTTCCAACACTTAGCATACTGATCAACAGACTTTAAAATTGCTGTACTAAAATTTGTCCAAATCCTACTTGTCAGAGCAGGACTGTTTTGTGTAACTAGACAGTTATAAATTTGAGCAAACAAACATCAAATATGGGATTTCTCAAGGCTCTACTCTCAAGTCACTTTTACTTAATGTCTGTATGCTCCTCATAACTCAGATTGTACTTCAATCTCTCTCCAGTCTGCTCTTTGACATCATTTTATTAAAGTGAACATACATAAAGATTTTAAACACAACCTCAGTAGTGAGTATAAAGACTGAACTGCTGTAAATGCTACAGAGATCCAGTCATTAAAAAAAAACAACCTTGAGTTGACAAGAGAAACCCATGAAGCTTTGCTGCTGTTTATGATCTAAGGAATGATAAAAAAAAAGAAATGTTTGGCCTCTTAAGAATATATAAATATGGCCTTGCAGCCCTTAAAGCTATTCAACATATAACCTTGAATATTTTATAACCAAGTGCAGAGGCAAAAAAAAGAAGTAAACCTGAATGTTTATGTTTGAATGAAGACGTATTTAAGTGGAAAAGTAGGAAAACACACCAAACAGAATGCATGGAAATACTATAATTTCAAACTCAACAGGTCACACAGTACATCAGTCAAAATCTTAAATAAACAGACGCAGTTTCAAATTGAGATAAAATGATTCACATTTTAAGCAGTGTCCACTTGCTGACCATAAAGCTGCAGGTGCATCAGTCAAAGCAGTGAGCCAGACAGACTGACCTCCGCTGAGGTTCACTGCAACAGACTGTTTCTGAATCAGGCCTTGTGTGTTTATCCCATTACAGCAAATCATTTCACATGGGCACCAAAACCAGCATGAGGATGTATTAATAAAGGGATTCCTGCTCTGTTTGGCTGTGGGGATTTCTTGCTTTAATGGGAGAACATCAGCTTTGTGTTCTTTTTTTAAACAAATATTTTGGTGTTTATTGCAGAAGAACAGGCTTACTCTGGCCCACGGAGACCACCGCTCTCCTCTTCTGGGACCAGAGGGACTTCAGCTCTACAAACCACCAGCTTCACTCCTGTAAAAATACCACACAGGATGATGGGAGCCAAAAACAACCAACTTGGAAGTATTGCAATCACATTCATAAAGCTTTCATTCATTTTAACAGCTGCAGGTGGCCTGAACAGGAAGCCTAGTCTGCGTCGTTCAAAATGATGGTGCCCCCTGTGGAGAAACATGCGTCCACCAATGAGCTGATAAAGGATATGAGCTGTGGAGTTTATGTTAGAGCTGCACCATGGAGAACGAAAGCCACCATTTACTGCTAAGGAGGGGAAAGGTGACAGCTCCAAGTGATCTTGTCAGGTTCAACCTTGATGTATCCTACAAAGACAACACAACATGTTGCACAACCGATGGAAAGTGGAATAAAAGAAAATTGCTGAAATTTATAAAGTGTGGAATGCATTTGAATTCGGTCCTGTTTGCAATGTCACTCTTCAATAATAACCAACCCTGCAAAAGTCTTATATTGAGTAAATAGAGTCTGCCAGAGTGAAATGGGTCTTGTTAGTGAACTTTAGTGAACAATTATCATTAGCTGAGTTTCCATTACAAATGCTTGCAAAACTAATGTCCAAAAAGCAGTTGCAGTGTTTCCATTAAATAAGAAATGCAATTAAAATCACATGTGAATAAGTTTATTCACATAGTAATTCATTAAAAAAACATTAAGCAATCATCCTCTAACTACTTCCTATCATCTTCTTCATGGTTTGCTCCACTAGTAACATCTGATTGTTAATCGTATGACTCGTGAGACGCAAAATAAGTGTTTCCATTTCAGTTTGCAAAATAAACCAATTTCAATACAGCCAAAAAACCACACTGGTTCCAAAACTTTATCTGAAGACAAGTTTCTTTGAGATTGGCAAGCTTCTATTAAACAAATTTATTTCTGAAATGTCAAATCGCGCAATTACATGGTCAGTGGAAAAGGAGTATTATCATTTACTGCAATAATTACAGGGACAATTTATCGTCCAACAAAATTTTTGACTTCCATAGTCAAAAATTATGGAAGTATTGTCACTTTTCACTGCTGTGTGAATATTTTTTTCAGCAGAAACAGAAATGCTGATAAAAGTTGATAGGAAGATGAATTAAGTTTAAATACAGGGCAATTATGGAAAAATATCCCATTAAAGGCTACAAAAGATCCAAATGGGTGGAGTTTTATTTTCCCAGCATTCAGTTATTCAGCTATGCAGAGACATGGTAACCAACCATTCATTTGATTCATGTGCTTTGGAGAACAGTATCTAAAATTTGCATGATATTACTACTAAAGGACTGGATCAGGGCATCTAATCGGTTTATGTGATCATTTCAATTCATTTGAGAATCTGTGATAAAAAAAAATAAAAATAATTTAATGTTCATAGACACTCTCAGTCCAGTTTGACTAAACTTGGGCTAGTTTGCAAACATTTCAGTTTGTAAATGGGAAGATGAAGTGGAGACTCTCTTCTAAAACATGTAGAAAGGTGGTTGTGCAAAGAATTAACTTAAATTCTCTCAGAGCTGAACACAAATGCAGGACAGGCTTTTCAGATTTTAGTTTGTAAAACAAAAATGAAAACCATGTATCCTTCCCTTCAGGTTCATATTAATGCATTACTCTGTATTGATCTAACACAACATAGAATCCCAAAGAAATGCATGGTTGTTTTTGGTTTTAATGTAACAAAATGTGAAAAAGTTTATACATAAAGAACTTGGCAAAGGACTGCAAATGCACTGTCAGCACAACAGAACAGCAGGTTTTTCTTAGATACAGCTCAATACTGGCTACAACTTTAGTGGCTTTATGTCCACATGAAGTCAGTCTGTCATTCATATTATGACTCTTCGAATTCTTGACATAAAGACACTGAACAGAAACCATTTAATCTAAAATGTTTAGAAAAACAGAGCTCTATTTTTGTACAATGTTTTTATTAAATTTGAAAATATAAACCATGCAAGCATTTTAATGTCTCCATAAAACCAAATTTAAACTGCTTTGGCTGGGGCAGTGCAAAAAAAATGTTTTGGAGCAATGTTTGATGACATTTTAGTAATATCTTCAAAATAGCGATGATGATGATGATGATGATGATGATGATGATTCATGCTGTACTTTGGAAGGGATTGCAATTTATCTCAGATTACATAAAAACTTGATGTCAATATGACTTTACTGGAAATTTTGGATTGTGAATGTAATAAAAGATGTGATTGAGGTTCAGCAGAGGGAGGAGAGGTGAAATCATACCAGGTGGCAATAATTAGCACAGCTGAAGGGCATTTCTAATCAGTCTGCCTCTTCCTTTATAAGCCATTAGGGGATCCTGGATGCAAAAGCTACAAACCACTCTAAAGCAGACAGAGTTTAGACTGAGCGTCCACTGGGGATTAGCCAACTCTTAAACAATTAAACCCAAGTCTAAATATATTCAAACAATTTAACACCAGGCAATGGCATTACTTATAAATGTACAAAAAACAGTTTGTGAAGGTAACTGAAAATGTTTGTGTTGCCAATTTTTTTTTTTTTTCCTGTGGTCATACATCCTACTAATTAAATGCAACCTCAATCAGACTTGTGAGCTGTTTACAACCCCAAAGTGACCCGTATGTGCAGAAAAAAACCGCAGACATCACACAACTGTGTGCTGCTTACAGACGTAAAAATGGATGGATGGATTTTAAAGTTTTTGAGCGATGAGAGCCGACAGTTTTGTCACAAGATCATAAAAAGAAGGAAGCTAACAACAAAGAAAGCACTGCAGCTTCTGCAGAAAAGTCTGTCTGGATGCGTAGGAGTCGTGGGATTGTGATGAGATGCGCTTCACTGAGACAGACTTTTTTCATTATTTCATAATTATATCTTTCAGCCATTGTTTACGTATGGGTTTACCACATCTGGCTTCTTCTGGTGCAGAATTATGATGCATGTCTCATGTCAGTGGTGTAAAAATTGGATAAAGCTAGCAGGGAAGGGCATACCATTGATTGGCCTGCTCTGTTTAGACAAAATTTAGAAAAATTAACTTAAAAAAGCTATTTCAGAAGGGCACTTTTCTGTTCGGAGGAAATAGAGCAGATGCTCTAGCACCTCCTAGTGGATCTGTGCACATCTATACTGCCACCCAAAACACTACAGATGTCAGCTTGTATATTTTTTTATATATATATTAAACAAATATAAAATAAATCACAGCAAAACAACAAAACTTTTCTAATTTAAATACTTATTCATCAAGCTAAGATAAACTGTTAACAGACATTACTTGCTATAAACTTATTCGGTCACTGACAAAATCTGATATACAGGCATCGTGTGACAATCACTGAGCAGAGAGACAGCTGATCGTTGTTTCATACCAAAGCCATGCAGAAACCGCTCCAACACTGTAACTTATGTCGAAATATTCAAGATGAATTGTGTTCACGGCAGGCAGACTCAGGTTTCTCTCTCATTTTGTTTTCTGTGTATCATGTTTGCTGACTACATAAATGTAGTAACTGAAATGTAAAGCAGGTCTCCCGTGGCACAATATTTACACTGAGCTCCTCACATATGGTACAAATTGTTGGACAGCTGCTATCAATTGCTGAAGCTGCATTGGAAACACTTCGGGAATGAATTTTAAATTGAGAAGGAGGGATGTACTGTGTCAAAGACGTTGAAGATTTCAGAGCATAATTCCTGAATATACAGACTGAATGTTTCTCCTGACAGGAATGGCATTTTAGAACATATCTGACAGAAAATTTGCTTAAAACTGAACCAAAGGCTATTGGATTTCAGCACAGTTGGTTCATTATTTAAAAATATGACAAATCTCTGAATTTCTCTTTGTTAACCCGTTGTTTACCAGAGCTACAGTAAACCACATGTTAATATTGTTTTATGGATTTCATCTGCATATGGAAGATGTTCTTCATTTTATGTTCAACACCTTATGTTGAGCAGAATATGTTCTTGTTTTGAACATCTCATATAATTATGAGACACAATATAAGAGCTGATGTTAAATTGTTCACAAAATCATGCCACACTTTATTTTGTTGGGTTAAGAAAGGTGTTTTTATAATTCACTTCATAAAAAAATTATAAAGGAATGAACCGTTGACAAAAAGTTCCAAATTGTTGACTTTTTGTTCCCTTCCAGTACAATTAATTCAAAAGTAATAACTTCACATTTATATAATTACAATAATAAACATTTACTGTGTAAAAGAAAACTGCTACAACACTTAGTTTGTGGTAAAAAGAGAAATGGTATTGATCGTCTTTGTGTATTGTATAACAAAAATACATGATAAAAAATGTATTAAATTGATCTGAATTGATAAATAACAGATTGTTTGTTTCATCCTGCAAAATTGATTTTGGATTTAAAATTCAATTAATCTGCTTTATTTTGGGGCTTTTGTTTGGGCGGGTAATTTTTCACCCGTAGGACAAGGGAGTAAACAGAAAGTTAGGATTGCATGAGGGGTAAGAGTCATAAAAATTATATTTTTTGTTGTGCTATTAAATTTATAGATGGTATTGTGTGTCAGGGCTCTTTGAATCACTATAATTAATTTCAGAGA
>CAEFZX010009658.1:0-87037 GCA_903066825.1 Alfaro cultratus | reverse complement strand
TGCAATTTCTTTTTGTCTGCTAATCAGTTTTAGCTCTCACATAAAAGCAAGATTTTTTGTTCTTGTTTTTAGATTGAGTTAGTTTTTGCATTCAATATGGGAGGATAGGGTGTGAACACAAATAAATAGTGCCCTCTAGTGTGGTTTGAATGTATTGCATTGTACACAAAAATATGATGGGGCATGATGTTTCTCTTCTGTTCAGAAATAGATGCAAATGAATAAAGTAGAAAAGAAAAAAAGGCCCAGGAAATAAAATGCGTCCTATCCATTCACGGCTTTACCACCATGCTGTTGTTCGATGTTTAATGGGCTAAGTAGGCAGCAGGGTTCTCTAGCTAACACACTAAAGGTCTAATTGAAAAGATTAAGTGCCCTTTTATGAATGTATATAGGAGTTATGCTCTGTGCACAGAACGACAATCTCTACTCAACATGTGTCTGCATGTCTTACACAGCTTGCCCAAAATATTTAACAGCCCCAACAAGGAGATCAAACCCCATCTGGGAATTTAATCATAGTTTCTTTGCATGTATACTAGCATCTGGGAAGAGGATTTAAAAAGTTTAAAGGGAAATATGCTTTTTTTTTTACTTAATCATGGCACCATAGCCTATGTTTACCTATGTTTGCTATAGAATAGAATAGAATATACTTTATTGATAATACAAGCAACTAGAGCACTACAAAGTCTTTTAATGTTCAAGATGCTAGGAGTTTGTGTACGCTTCTAAAATAAGAAAAAAGGTTTTGGTTCCATAAGGTCCAACATACAGCTGAAACCATTTGACATACACCATTTAAAAATACACAAGTTCAGTTCCAATAAAATACATAGAAATTTTGGTGGTAAAACTTTTGGAAGGCACTTTCACAAAATAACAAAGAGGTAAGTCACTAAATCCAAAACCTCTCTAGCCTTTCAGTTCAGGTGTGACATTTGTTAATTAAACAATAGAAAGTGGAAATTACTTTTACAAACTTTGTTTGTAAACTCTTGCAAACAATGGAAAAGTTTTTTTCAAATATATAATCTACCCCTTATTGTGTGTTCAAACCAGAAGTTTACACACACTGTATAAAATGACTTTTGTTCACATTGTCTGAAGTGAAATCAGAATAAACTTTTTCCCTTTTAGGTCAGTTAGGATTGCCAAAACCTTTTGGCCAAAATAATGAGAGAGATCATTTTTAAGGCAATTTGTATTACTATTATTCTCAGACAGTATGAAAAAAAGTCTATTTATATAGTGTATGTAAACCTCTGGTTTCAGCTATATTTCTATTGATTGCCTTTAACAAAATCAGCAGATATTATGGCCTAACAACAATTTAATAACGTATCAGTGCTTTACAAAGGTCAATGCGAACAACTTTCAAAGAACATGACAACTTCATCTTATTGTAATCTGTTGGCACTGCTTAAAGTGGATTGGAAAACAATATCATTTTCATAAGCTCAGAGTTAAAGAAAAAAATCTTTTTGCTAAGCCTTCTCCTTGTGCAGTATTTAATACTTTAACATGAGGCAAAAATGTCAAAGCTCAGAACACTTCATGTGGAATGGTAATGCTTACACACCCTTAGAAGAGGCACATTAATGTAAGTGTGCACACATACATGTGTGAACACGCTTTGCTCTGACTGAAAGGTTCTTGAAGAAAAGACAGCTCTCATTTAGACTTATGTCACACTCATTTGATATGATTAAGGGAAATTGTAAATGACATGATGCATTCATAATTATGTCAATTGCAAGTAAAGAAATTAAGTACTAGATGCATTTATTTGAATGCCTCGTAAAGATGTGCTAAAGGTCCTTAAAGAAATTAAACTTGTATCAGACTTAAATTTAGAAAATCCAAATTAATGTTTGCACTCAACCTGCAACAGATTAAACGCATTTATATTCAGGGTGGGATCCTCCAAAACATTTTAGCATGAGAAAGGTTTCTTTTAAAATCAAATAAATAAATAGTTACAAGGTGTACCAATAAATGTGGCAGATACAGAATGAGCAGAAATGGCTGGCTGGTAGAAAAATCTGTTTGCTCTCATACTGCTTTATGCTCACTTTATTTGGTGTGTTTAATACACTACATGACCTCTAAGGAGGAATATGTGGTGGTGACATTGGACTGAGAAAACATAGCTAAAAGCTGCGTGGTTTTTACGCATGTGTACACTTTTTTAGATAGTGTGAGCTCTGCTCCATGAGGATATCAGTCCAAAATCTAGAAAAGGTGGGTTCATTTAATTACATTTTGGAAAATATTCCAGATAGAGGAACAATTATCAACCATTCTCATTTATTTACTACTTTTGAGAAGGAACACATATATCCACTGTACACAATGTTTTTACTTAAAAAATATATATATATGCTGAAGTGTTGAAATTCTTTAAAGACCTGTTCAGACATATTAAATGGGATTTATGTATTATGTATATTGTTGTGTGCAAATAGGTATGTATGTATATGTGGATACAGGTGTTCACGTTGGGTATATACTTACTTTACAGATTTATTCTTGGGCGCGTTCCGTTAAAGTACGTGTATTGATTGATATAAATTTATTTTACAAGGTTTTCTTTTTTTTCCTTTTACTTGTTCAACGCCACAAAAAAAACACAAAAAAAAAACAGATATTTCCCCCACAAAGAGCAGAACATTCAGCCTGTTGCAGTAGTATGGTTTTAGTTTTAATGTTTATTTTGCAATTATTAATACGTGATTGCTGTGGTAAGAGGAGAAAACTATAAATATATCAGCCCTGACCGCACGCCACTGACATGAATAGATGCACAGATTCATACTAATGTTAATGTGGATATGCTCGACACAATGGTTGTGACATGTCTGGAATGAAAAATCAAATCAACCTTATTTTAACAAAACCTCTATAATCATTAGAAAAAACAACACAGAGATCTAAGACTATCAAACACACTGCAAAAGTACAAGCAGTTTTTTTTATAAGTACATTAATATTCAAAACAAAAATAAAAAAAATGGCTTTGTTCTTGAATTGATTCTTCCCGCCTTAGCCTGTGGCAAAAAAACAAAATAACTCTGTTTCAGCAGTACACTCGTATTAGCTGTAATCACTGTTTCATGCAGGGTAAAACCTAAGCTGAACAGAGGAACGCTAACCTGCTGTGCCTTAAAGCAAATCATATCAGCTTTGATGTGCTCTAATGATGAAAAAGGGATGGCAGCTCCATCTGATCACCTCAGGGGGTGAAGGTGGGTGGAAAGCGGAGCATGGTACTCAAGTACAGACTTCTAAAAAGACAAAAACAAACTAAATGAGGATGTCAGTGTGTGTAGATCTAACAGATAAACATATTGTGGCTTGTTCACGAAAATGTAATGTGTTTGGAAATTGTCCAGGGTTTAAGATATTCTGCTTAACTTGAATTTTATTTGTGAATATCGCTGTCACAAACAGCACAATCTACTTGAGGAATACACTAAAACAATGTTTTTACCTTTGATTTAAAAGGCGGAATTAAGCAACATTTACTTTACAGTTGGATCCTACACTGTTCACAGATAGACTGTAGCTATATTCCCAAACTAATATAACTAAAACAAAATTATAATGCAAATGTGAACAAACAGTTCTTCTTCAAATTTAATTATGTAGTAAAAATAGCTCAATATGCTTGTTTCTGAAACATATCAAAATCAACATCCAATTCAGTAGTGAGGCTGCCAGTCCATGCCATTTTTAAATACCTTCGCAAAATGTAGGTATGTAATCTATATTGTAGATGTTGACACATAATTTCCATTTTCAAAACGAATCTTCATGTTACTTACAAATAATGAATGGGATGATCTGATGAGATGGAACGTTCCATAAAACGTTCCATCTTTTGAAAAACAAGAGAAGCTCAAATTTTGAGGTTCGAAAGTCTCATCCCAAACCTGGAAAAATGGAGCTAACAGGGATTGAAAACCAGCTCGACTTTCATAGAAATGGATAGGAATGCTTGACTGGATGTGACAGAAAAAAAGATTCAACATTTCTGTGGAATAACCAGCAAAACAAAATACATATCTGAGCATGGATCAAGTATCAGAATTTTCAAGTATGTCATCAATTTAAACTTCAGACACAAAAAGAAAAAAAAAGAAAAGAAATAAATGAAGATGGGAGAAAGGCAAAGTCAACTCCAACTTCTATTTCTCTCATGATGGAAAAAAGGCAACAAATTGAAAGATAATGGTGAGAGGACAGCAACCTGAAGTGCCCCTTTGTTCCTAACCAAAAATTAGATGATTAATTTTGTACCTAGTGTCACCTGGACAAAGCTGGCAGCCTTGTCTGACTTATGATTAGTAATTTCTCCAATGCTTTTAACACAGTTTAGCCTGCTTAGCAGGGTAAATTGGCCTCCCGTGTCTTCCACACAAGAGGCCTGTGTGGAAGACACAGGCCTCCACAATTACTTGAATTAATGACTGCATAAAAAACAGAACACAATTTGTGAGACTAAAGATGGCTAGGGACAATGAATCAACTACACATTCTAATTAATGGAATCAATTCATAATATTCAGTTAGCATAACATGGATGTTTTTAGACTGTGGGAGAAAGTTGTACCCTGCAAGATGGTACATCTTGCAAGATGTACCATCCATCCCTTCATCCATAAGGGAATGGATGGAGGGATGGATGGATGGAGGTGAGAAGAACAGTTCCTGGTACTGTTATTTGTTCACTAATGTTCACTAAAAACATCTGAGGTCTTCATAGAAGAGCTGTATATAATTAAATTAAATTGCACATAAGTTTTCAAAGCCATTGGGTAGGGTTATCAGAATAAAGATAAGATAAGATAAGATTTTATTGTCACTGTCACATGAACAACGAAATTTGAGAAATGCCATCAGTTGGTGCAAAATGCCACCGAATAATATAATAATAATAACAATAATAATAATAATAATAATAATAATAGGCCTGAATAATATTGCACAGTTCAGATTCCTGTTAAAAAAAAAAAAAAGAAAAACAGGACACAATTCACGTCCATCACATAATTGTACACCTCTTTGTGTTGGTGTATTAAACACAATACAAATACATTAGACAAACGAGCAAAAGAAATAAAAAATGGCAAAAAGTTTCAAAGCAAACAAATGTACCTCCACAAAAAAGTTTGGAAAATTGTGTAGCTGCAACAGAAAAGATTTTAAGTAAAAGTGTCACACCACCATGAGTCATAATGAGGGAAGACAGTTTTCAAAACCAACACTGCAGTAGCAAGATGTTTGAAAATCCCTTATAGAAAACTTGTAACTTAAATTAAACTTCAAACTCATTCATCAGTTTTTAAAGACTTTGTTACTTTTAGTTTACAAATCTGAACATTAAGGCTTGATTGAAGTAAAAACTGAAAGATTAGTAGTTTTTTCTGCTTTATATTTTATCATATGGAACTGTTATTGTACTCTGACTCCTTGCTAAACTTTCACCTACCATCTCTACAGCTTATGTAAACAAGAAATTTAAAGTATTGTATTAATTGCCATTATGTTGTGGAGGCTATTAATTTTTTAATTAGACAGAGATTTTTCCCTACGGAAGTAGCTGCATGACTGATCAATTCATTAGCTTCACTGCTGGAGTTCTGTTATATGAGGGGGTTTTTTATACTCCCAAAATATGTTGACCAAAATCTAACATTTTACTATATAATAGTCATTTGCAGTAATATTTATAAAGAGTCCTCTTGAGGATGTTAGATTTTTAAATGCGTAACCGTTGAATTTCATGTAGAAGATGATGAAGGTGTAGGACAAGGAACAAACTTTTAGTTGAAAAAGTTGTTTCGTGCCAGCAGAATTAAAAGGAAGCTAGAACTATTTTACTCAAACATTTTAAAACATAAATGTCTATCTCTGCCATCTTTACTATAAAAGTGACAACATTTTGTTAAGGCCTGGCTGCTACCCATGTCTTTATGTGTACTCTGCTTTCTACACATGACAACGCAGCAAGAAAGACCCGTAGAAAATCAAATAGTTTCCAGTCCTAGTGCTATTTCAAGGGATGCAGTTCAGTAGTGCAGTAACCACAATGTTGGTACTGCCCTTTGCTCACAGAGCTGAGTTCAGTGCCAGGAACAGACTCTGCACTGTGTCACTTCCTCCATGAATTACACGTCACAGTCTGGACAACGACTCATAGCATCTAACACGGTCAGCCACCTACTCCTGTTGGGATTCATGCAGAATGTTCCCTTACGTTATTCTGATTTTAATCATCTGACCATGTTCCCACCCATTTTTTCCACACTTTTAGGAAAAAGTAAGAAGTGAATATTGTAATCATGCATACAACTACTCCATGTGCAAGTTCCAAACAGATGTTTTGTTTGTGTTAACATCTACAAAAATAGAAAGTGTAATAAAATGTTTCAATTCAAGCAATACACAATACTCAAGATTATTTCTTGAGACTCTGATAACTTGGTTAGAAAGCATTATGACATCAATTTTGAGTATTTTGAGGTGTATTACAATGTTTTACACAAACAGACTAGAAGGCACTTGTCTCTCTGTGTTACTTGCTGTGGGAGGCTTTTATGGATTCCAGGAATATACAAGCCTGAAGGAACAAGACCTAGCATGCTAAGGTCTTAGAATTCAAATACCTGCTAAAACAGGGGTAATTTCATCAATAAAGCATTATCGTCTTCAAAACCAATCTACTCACATATCTGCAAATCTCCATATTTATTAAAAGCTTAGAAAAACAGGTGACTAGTTATGTTTTAAAATTTCAATTCTGGTCCATTTCATGTTCTCAATGGAAAACAGTTTACAACCAAAAACACATTACTATAACTTCAACTTTATGCTACAAGTCAGTGAGACAGCTTGTGTTCAGCCCATCCTTAGGGTAACTGGTTGCCTTATTTAAAGGCCACGCCTTTGTGAGTCTTTCACTTGGAAAGAGACAGAAAAAAGTGAGGTTTCTCTGGTTTCAGCCCACATAAACAGACGCTGGTTTCACAAAAAATGAAGCAAAGTAAAATAACCATCTCTAGAAGCTATCGTCTGCAGTTCTTTCTCCTTGTCTTTGTTGTTGATAACTTATGTGTTGGTCCTGCTTCTTCAAGTTCGAGACATGCCGAGAGGCAGAGAAATGAGGAGAGGAGAAATTTGTTCATGTGTTGTGAGCAACCAATCTTTTCTTGTGAAAAGAGATCCTCTACTGGCACAAAGAAAGCCCCATCTTTTGTGCGAAGATCTACTTCAGGCCCACCCCCAATGTGTGCGTTTCTTTTCCCCCAACAGTTCTCACCACTTTTGTTTTTCCTATGTCACAGCTATAGGCTTGCATTTCTGTTTAAGTCCAGCACTATGTGGGGAGTAAAGGAAGAACAGAACATTAAAAATGTTCTTTCCAACTTTACTTAAGGTAAGTTGTGCAAAATATATCTGATTATTTTAGAATAACATTTTCTGGTCATAAACTATTGCCATGGTAACCATTCAACCAGATGTTCACAAAGCTCCCAAGACAAGAGTTGACTTGCTTGTGCTGTGATTTGAGCAAGTAAAAAGGTATCAATCTAAGGATAGATCTTCAAGCGGACTTTCCATCTCGGTTAAAAATAAACTATAAAAGTTATGAGACTTACCATCAGCACCATCTTGATGGTCAGGGCAGTCCTGTCCAGTGTCCCTGTAATCAACCCAGTTAATTCCTTCCAAACTGTCATAGCTGGACTGAGCCTGATCCTTTACTGGTACGACTGTGAAGTGAGGCATGTTTTCATTCCTCTTCTTTGCACTTTCAGCTCAAACTCAACTTAGTAGGCTAACTGTTAGCCAGCCACACTTCAACTCCCACTAATGGCAACTACATTCCACTACACTGCGCTCACTTCCTCTGAAGAGCATTATCATACTCCCCGCCCCCGAGCCAGCCTCTGATGGGTTTTTTTGTCTGTGCTCAGCGGCTCTGGAGGTCTGGGGAGAGGTGCATGTTAAAAGAAACCCCTTCAACCACAAGGAGTGACATGGCACTCAGGTTTGCTCTGAGAGGTCATGGATACATTTTAACTCCCGAGTCATGCAGGACAATGCACTCATCTGAGAAATAGTGTAGGGTGACCCCATCCTGATGTCTCTGTGTCATAATGACAGCTAACAGGCTGGCCTCTGCTCAACCCAGCACATTGATATTTTTCAGTTTTCTTTCCCCAAAACACAGGCTGACGCATTGTAGCAGCAAGGAAGGATGGTTAAAAGTTAAAAAGAATATTTAAACAGCTATTCAGTAGAGAAAAACAAACAACGACTCCTGGTGCCCATGTTTAATATGTAAACAATTAGACGTCATTGCAGCCTTTGAACCCAGGACTATTCTGCTTCTCCACACAAATTTGCCAAATGCTGTGCAAAATAAGACAGAATGTATGTTAGCTGTATGTTATTTAATGTCATGGTGCAGAGCTGTTGAAACACAGAGTGTAATGCACAATCTTTCTAAAAATAGGAGCTTGCCTGTAAACATTAAAATAGCCAATCAAGAGCATGCTTTAGGAAACCTGTTATTAGTAAGCCGACAGCTACCAATCTTGCTGCTCTGCTCTTTAGTTAAAAAGTCTTTCCATTTAATTTTTTCTGTAATAACCATTTTCTAATGTTAAACTTTCAAAAGGAGATGGTTTGTATTTTAACCACTTGACTGGAACTCAAAAGTGCAGACTTGATTACTTGACTTTTTTCATGACATAACACAGCGAACGTATAAAGTTTAAATTCTGTTGTAAAACTGCTTTGTCAGAATGGTGGTAAATTAAACACACATTTTCAGAGATAATAAATGTAAGTTATCCAGATTAGTTCCCATAAAGAAAAAAAAAAAAAAAAGACTCCTCACTTGCTGTCTTTATGTGAAGCCTGATGCTTCAAATTACTAAAGTGATTTCTTTCCATGAGTTTTAAAAAAGCAGTAATGATGAAATGCTGTTCACCAAGGTCAGTCTGTAACTCATGTGGTGCTTTGTGCAGGTCAGTGAGCAGCAGGAAGACTGCCACACTCATTTCTTCCATCATCATCAGTGAGGCACAAAGAAGCGTAGGCAGGAGGGGAAGGTCCATGGAAACACAAGACCCAGAATGGTCAACTTTGGGATCAAAAATTTATGGTCAAAAATTCTGAACTTGTAAGTCCAAAGGTATCATATAAATAAGTCAACTAGAGGATGTTTAACAACCTCTTTCCAATGACAAAAAATCTAATGGGTCTTTTTCTTTCTTCCTATGCTTGTATGATAATTAATAATAGGACACAAATTTAGCTTTTGATGCAACCAGTTTACCCTTCCGACGTGCAATTAAAAATATTATCCACTAGATGGCAGCATTTGAATGTGTCATAAACATAACTGTGAAGGTCTTAGATTTTCAGTTTTAAAGAGAGCTTGCAAATAGATCTCCCTCTAGCGGTAAGATATCACATTACAGGCTGAACTAATCCACTAATAGTCAATGAATAACAAATAATCATAACTAGTTATTAGATAATAAAATTTTGGATATTAAAAATATTTTTCCCTGTTCTAATACCATAAGTATTTCCTAAACTACTTTAGGCAATAGCAGTCAATTCTTTATTCTAATTGTTAGTCATATCTAACAATTGGGATGGACAGACTGCATTTATTTTATAACGATGTGTTTAGATTTTATCTGAGACTGGCTCTAAGTTGCAGTACAGTTGAGAATAACTTTACTGAGAAAGGTGAGCTGGTGTCCCAATGGGCATAGACAGAAAATGGTAAGATACTATTTAAAAGCATAAAAAAAATAAATGGTGTTGCTAAAATGCGATTCAATGTGATTTGCATTGGACTTCTTCAAATACTCAACCTCAGTTAAAGAATATTGACTTCTTTTTATTTTTTTTTTTACATTTTTCCAACCATATTATATCTAAACTAGACACATTTTAAACTGTCTTTTAAATATTGTATGATACATTTTAACAGCTACAGCCTGAACTGGTTTATATCTATGCATAATGAATGAATTCTTCTTAGTGGGTTTGCAAACTAATTGTATGTGAAAGCCAAGAGCCCCTTTGTCTTTCTACCACTGACACTGATTAGGATTTTCTAATACTATGCCTGTGGGGATTTAAGTCAATCCAATTACCTTTGGATACCGTGATTAGCTTGACATAAACCCAGGAGTCTTTTCAGTTTGTGTCCGGGACTAAAGATTTGGATTTGAAGAAAAAACAAAACTTCAAAGTGTGATTGGTCAAGCAAAACCTTGGGAACATTAATTCTTTGACAGAAAGTAAACATCAAACCGTCTGTAACAAAGCTTAAACCATTTAATAGTGTTACAGTTTTGTCATTGAGTTAGTATAAAAGAGGACCATAGAAAAACAATTTTGGATGTTAGAAGTTTTAACATGTTTATGTGTCATGGGATGGGTAAATTGTTTCCTTCTGAAAGGAAAACGAAAGATCAGGAGAAAATTTACTGTTCAGACCCATGGTACTGAACCAATTGTACTTGGACTGCTTTAAATTAAATCATATTAGCTTTGGTATCAAATATTTGCAAGATGAACGTGAAGCAAATAACTGTAATATACAGTAAAGCTAATAAGGTGACAAAGCCAAAATGATAAATGGCTTAAATAGACTGAACTCTGTGCAGAATAGATAGTACCCAGATACGAAGGACAGTTCACCCTCCTAAAAATCCAGAGATACAAACTACTAGAAGTCCAAAGAAGCAGTTACTGCTACAGTCGTCACTATTTTTTAATCAACAGCAGCCAAAGTAGATTTCAAAGTTGTAACTGACAAACTTGATTTGGGGCGGAGGGTTCTCATTTGTTTTTTTTTTTATTATTTAAAAATTTACATTTTTACTTAAAACAAACACTAAAAATGAACGAGTTTCATGATCTTGGGTTGTTTGAGTTGTTTTGATGTTGGATTATTCTGTGTTCCTTTGTCTCTTTCTGTGACTAGATCAGTCTTTCTTCAGTTTAACTTTAGCTAAGTTCTTCTTAGTGTTTCTAGTTATGTTTATTTCTTGCCTCTAATTATTCCTTGTTACCCTAGTTTCATTATTTTTTTTAAGTCCCTTGGCCCCTAGCCACTTTCTCTCTCTCTCTTCAGTCTGTCTTCAGCTCTCTCCCCTCATACCTGCAATCAGTTAGCTAATCAGTGCAGGTCCTTTTTTTCTGGATTCCTGTTTTTTGCTTTGGATCTGGCTCCCTTTCTTCCTTGTGGTTTTTGTAAGTTTTTTCATATTTTTTTTTTTTATTAAAACATTCTTCAGAGATGCCTCTGCCTCTCTGCATTTGGGTCATTCACCAACCAATGTACAACATGACAAATAATAATGTTTCTCTTTTTGTTTTTGTAAAAAAAACTGTGTCTTTGTCACTTGCTGTGACAAAGACACAGCAAGTGGAACTGCTGCTGTTGTTCCTTTTTTAAAATCTCTTGACAGCTTTTTGGCACTTGGAAATATTCAGTGAGGCGGTATTTGATCCAAGACTCTGAAAATTGCATTTTAGCCAATTCTTTGATCTCTAAGGTGATCACTCTCCAGCCTTTATTTTCCCTATCATACAAAGCAAACTTATGCTTTCCATCCATTCTCTGACCTTATGAAACCATAAAGGATCTATTTCAGATGAAATCTGAATTATTCATTGGTAAACCACTGAGTAAATGAATGCAGTTTCGCTTAAGTTAATGAAAGTGAGGGTTTTGGTCCTCTGAGTTTCAGATGGACCACATATTGCATTAGCAGAGACATTTTCTCTCAAAAGCAAAGTCAGATGCTCTGTCACTCTGATAACAAAGACATGCAACAGTAATGTTAAGAAAGCATGCTACCTTTTCAATGCATCAGTCTCTGGTTTTCCTTTTGCAACATTTTCCATCAGTCGTTGCGCTAAAAGATTGCATTGTGCTACAGCAAAGCCATGTGAAGCTAGTTTCCTTTGATTAGTTACTTCAGGGTACTGAGATGTTTTTCTATGAACAAGCCCAGCTGTAATTAATTGGATTTAAGATGGCTGAATTTCATTTAGGTGAAATCCTTTTAGGGTCCTTAACTTGAGTGTTTATTCACTTGCATGCTTCAGAAGCTGCTTTTTACAAGCCATGATTAATAAAACAATTAATGTTTATGACTTAAAAGGAAATAAGCTTTTAAATGTTTGGTTTATTATTTTCTTTTCCACAGCACCAAAGCTAAGTTGACTTCAGATGAAGAGTCTGTCTTTTTGGAATGAGTGTTATGAATAAATAAATCAACTGGATGGATTTCAGGTGGGGGTGGAGAACCACGCCCCATTTTCCGTGTGGGCTAATCTATCACTGAGACACAGCGGCTCTTTGTGCTTACTGCTAGACTGAGAGAGCCACTGAGAGGAGCCATACCAGTTTTCAACAGCAATACCTAACTGACTGAGAAAGGCTGTGGTCTCTAACCCCCACAAATATGTATTAAATAAAGCGTAAAAAAAAAAAAAATGTCAGAAGAATGTTTCCCTAGATATTTGTGGATTTTTTCCATATGCTTTGTTTAAAAGCACAACAATTTAAACAAATTTTAGGTTCTCTAAATAAACCACCCACCATCTACTAAATAGTGCTTTAATTAGGTAGATGAATAATAGAAAATTTTAAACAAATACCTCCTGTAACTTTCTCCTAGCGAAGAAAACCAAGTTCAACTAAAATTAACTGAATTCTATAAACAAAATAACCTGCTTTGTATGTAATTAGAGTTTTCTGTATTTCTTTGGTAAAATAGTTTACATTTATATACAATACTACTATCTGAAAAACTGACAGTTCCTCCTATTTCATCTTCTTGGAAAAAGAAGTTTTGTCACGATTGCCACTAGTCAATGTGAAGCGTAAAAGTTATTGAAGAGCAAAGAATCGATTAGTCTAATCGAAATAGTTGACTAGTTTCTGCAAATCCTCGTATTCAGTGCTGCTCAGGCCAAACATTGGTGGAAAAAAGTTTTCTTGTTCTTACCGCAAACGTTGTTTCTTATACTTCATCTTCAATTAGCTACCACCTATGAAGCCTTTTGCATTGACTGCTATTATTTGGGTTCAAAGTTTGGTCAAACATCAGGTGATCAGGAAATTGAATTAGTTTGATTCAAGGACAAGACCAAACAGAGGCCTTGTCCTTGATGAGAAATCCACATGGCCTTTAATTTCTTTTATTTAACCTTTTTGCCCTTTAAGGTATTTGAGAAACTCCTTTCAACGATTTGTAGCAGTTTCTTAATGGAGCGGCAACCTTTGACATAACAAACTTCCCTGAATCCAAATTATTATTCTTGGATTCTTGACACAGGGCCATTATGCTATGTTGATCTGATCTTAGAGGGCAACTTCTATTTTCTTTGCCTTATCTAATATTGCAGCAAGGGACTGTAGAGAGAGGTGTTGGTGGTATTTCAACATGGATTGGCACCCAGTAAACAAATGTCTGCAATCATATCAATAATAGTGGCAGTGGATAAACCCATAAATAGCAAAACGACCAAATAATCTACAAAATGTAAAATACAAAATAAAAACTATACAAAACCAAATACAAAGTAAACACTATAGGACAATCACAGAACACAAGCTAAAGATGAAAATCAAAGTGAATGACTAAACTTGGAGTCCATCACTTAAGTTACATGGTAATGTGAATGTAATATGGTGTGTAATGAAGGAATTCCTTCTTCTATGATAAACTGTATTATTTCTAGATACTACAGTTATAGTGATACTGGAGACTAATTTGCAAAGGCAGTTCCACAACTGACATAACAGATGAAACATGAGTGACGGCTGACGCTATCGAAAAAGCTTGTGCAAAGAACACAGAGTACCTATGGAGTTTCCTCTTTCTTAAGAATCATTTTGCCAAATGTGCTTATCTACCAACCAAGCTATCTATGTGTCTCTCTGTGTGCCACTCAGTTTCTCTAAAACATCTGCGGATCACATCTCCAAGACCAGATGCCCTGGCTGAGACTATAAATCTCTCTGATAAGAAAACAGCTCAGATAACATAGCACCATGTCTCCTCTCATACACCTAAATGCACATTATGCATCTTATCACAGAAATACAGCCTCAGACCAGAATAAGTTACACTGATTCACCATAGACAACACATTTAATCACATTTGCAAAAGAGAATCAATGTCAAATAAAATCAGTCCTAATGTTAGAAAGAATTTCATACAAATCAATAAATGTCTTTTCTGTCCACAGGAACATTCAATATTTCAGTAGTTGGCAGCTTAACATGTGGATAGTTTTCAATATAAACAGATGTTTTGGAATGTTTTGATGCTAGTGTATGACACAAATAACTTATTACAATCATCTGTTTTCCTTAGGGGAATACACATGCAGAAGCGCACCCAAACATTTCAGCCAAACATGCAAACCATTTTTTGCAGATATCAGCTGCTGATAAGTTTGACAACATCAGGGCAATACTCCTTCTTTGAAAAACTGCTCACCAAGAACCAGAACAAACAAGATTTTAAATGAGAGTAAAAGGCATATGGACTCAGGAAGAAGTAAAAAAAAAAAAGGGAAATTGGGAGTGTAGAAGAGAGAAAGTGAAACGCGAAAAAATCATGGCCCAGATATCCGGAGTCGTAGAGACATTAACCCGAGGTTAGGAGAAAACAAACAAACATACTGTCCAGTCTCATGCCAGGGTATTAATGTTTGCCCTGTCCTGCTCTGCTTTGTGTCTGTAGGCACCCATTGCACGCCATCTGACTTTTGAGCATCTCTGAGTTTTCTAGGAGCAAAGGTAGCATTTCTAAGAATTATACAGTATTTAACAAAAATTAAAGGCAATTTTCAATGAGGGCCTTTTTTATTCTTTTTTATAATTTCAAATAATTTCTATGTTTAGCCCATCTATAAAGGGAGCTGCAGCAGATATATTGTTTTTGAGATTATAATTTTTGATTGTCTACTTCTATATCTATAGGGTCTCTAAATTAAATAAAAACGCAGTAATAGACATCAACATCAAAAAGAGTTCATGTGGGAAAATAGTTAAAAGATCAATTCTAAGATCAAGGATATTGGCTCACTGGCCACATGAACATGTTAGAGAGGCCTAAACTGAGATGACTTTTATCCTCAGAGTTTAGAACTTTGGTTGAATTTGTCGTGACGTGTTTTTGTCTGATGTTTAATTGCCCTCAAAGTCTGTTTTATCCAAGAGCATGTTGGTTTAGACTGTAGCTGATGTTTGTCTTTTTTACACAAACCACTCATTTACTCAGCTTCCTGTCATTTAATGTAAGGTTGCAAAGTCACGCACTGGCGCAGGCGGGCTTGATGAGATAGTGACTCAGCTAATGGTGTAAATGGCTGTCTTGTATCTAAGGCAGTCCTGTTTGCTCAAAAATACATTTCAATCAGCAAATTAAATAAACAAAAATGGAAGTCACCAATGTCTAACATAACACTGCTTGAAACTTCTCCAAAACTTTATCCCTGATCTGTGTGATGTGTTTCTTGGTCATCTGAGTTATTCACTAAACCTACTTGGATTTAAACTATAGCTGTGTCCGAATTCAAGGTCTGCATCCTTCAAAGGACCGGTCTACGTAGACCGGGTCCTTCCAAGCCCGTGAATAAACTAAGACCCGAAGAGAAAAGCAGTGAATTCGGACAGGCGTTGCCTTCACCAACTGTCCCCGCCCCCACATCAGCGTAACTCATGTTGCCTAGCAACCTGACAACGTGAAGCAAAGAGCCGCGAAGAAAGAAAAAAACAACGGAGCCAAAGTTTGTTTTTCAGTCATGTATTACTTATTTCTATATTATTCTTCACCTTTTATAGTAAAGGGTGTTACATAGTAAAAAAGAAAAAAAAAAAGAAATCTGTTAGTTTGACTCTAAAATGTTCAAACATGTATTGCACATTTCTACCAGGAATAAATACTGTATAAGAAAATTTTTCATTTTCAAATATAATACTCTCTAAATCTTGGATGAGCCATTACAGTTAAATAAAACTAGTATGTTTGAAGGCTTAACTTTAATCAATCAGGAATAAATAAAATACTTTAGTAAACCAAATATTTTACAACTAGATATTACCTGTCTGAATAATGTCGGTGTTTAACGTCCACTCATTGGGGAAAGCTAGCGGGAGTTTTTAGAACAATGTGCCGGGAGTCAGGCGTTCTCCTCCGGTATACCGAACCTGAAGCGCCCGGCCAGCTGGCATTTGGCGAGGGGAGCTGGCTGTTAACGCAGCGGAGCAGACATGTCCGAAAATGTCAGAGCAGGTTATGTTTTGAAGAACCGAGCAGATATTTGAGACTTACACACTTACATTCTTGCCTAAAAAATAAAATCATGTGTCATTTAAAGTGCAACACAACAAAACAATTTGCCCCTCTTCACCGCCATTGTCGTTCTGCCTGAACGCCCGGATGGGACCCGCAATGAATTATGGGATATGGTGAGCCGTGAAGGATACACCGGACCCATCCTTCAAATCTGGGGAAAAGAAGGACTTGGGGGCCGCATGTGAAGGAGTCTTCAAATTCGGACAGGCCTTGTCGCCACGCTATGACGTAATCGGCCTACAAATCCGTCCTGAATTCGGACACAGTTTATAAAAGATAGAAGGTTAAGAGATTACTTACAATTAGATGAACTCAAATTTGTGGATTTCTGAAGGGAATTGATTGTGCTGTACTACATAACAAAAAACAAATCTGTCACTGATGAGCATCATGTAAGAAATTGAAATATGTAGTGATCATTGGAAACAACTGTTTAAATTCCACTTTGCTAATGTAATTGCTTAAATGATTTTCAAGCTAAGTTGTGTTGAGAATAGATAATTCTGTGTTTTCCTTCTATCTCTGTTAGCTAGTTGCTAAGCTAAAGCTAAAAGAAATGACACGTTAGGAAACACCCTCATGGATAAGATTACAGGATACTAGGAGCTAGGGAACGCCCTCTTGGGCCGTAACTTAGGCAGAGGTTAACAAAGGAGATCACAACTCCTTCTGGGGGGTCATTTTGACTTGCTACCTCTTAAAGGTGACATGTGAAATGGACCAGCTGTATTTTAGTATTAATAAATGGAAATCATGAATTCAAATCACTGACTCTTCTGTAACCTCATACATCAAGAACTCAGCATGGAGAACGGTTAATTCTCCACAGTTGTCCACAGGGGTTTCGGTTGAAAATGTTTGTGGGAACACTGTATCTATTTTTAAGCATAATTGTAATTGTATTCCTCCCTAAAGGAGGTTTATCAGATTTCTGTGGTCTGCATCTGTGGTATGCAAATGAGGGTCCCTGAGTCAGTTTTATTCATGTAGGAGTTTTTAGTGCTCAAAATTGTTCGAATGAGTTTCTGGAAAGTTCAGTAAAATGTCACAAAACTAACTTTGATGATTAAACCAATGGGGCACAACTTTCTTCTTTGTTTTACATACATCCAATTTTAAATAATACTAAATACAAATTTAGTATCTAGATGTTTTAGGCAACAGTTTTAAAAGCAGAGCTCTGAATTGTTTACTGTGGTGACCAAGGAAAGACACAGTGCCTGACAGGACAATCTGGGTCTTTAGAGACTAATAAATAACATGTGTTCAGAATGGCTATATTCTATATCCCTTTGATGTACTATGTTTATCTGGAGTACAAAAAATATATTTTTTAAGCATTTTCTTGGTTTAAAAACAAATTTATGCTACTAAGATTTCTTTATCTTTCAATGACCTCTATTGATTTCTAAATGGTTTAATTTGTTTCATACGTTCAGGGACACAAGCCACAAAAACACCAGACAATTGTAGAAAAGGTCCTCACATGACTTTGTGACACAATAATTTTCCTCCATAATACTCTTATCACAGATTCATATCGAGAATATCACAGTTATTATGAATACTCTCTAAGTTCCTAAATATTTCTGTGCTTTTTAGGTGATAATGTGATTTCACCTGTTGACTAATCTTTAAGCTTATATGTTGGTTTTCATTATTTTACTGATCAAAAAGTTTTTAAACTTTTTCACTCACAAATGTTTTGAAATCCCAACATAGCATGGCCCCATATACGCTTTGGAGAGATTGAATTGATATGCTTTTGACAAGTTAAACAAGTCATGCATCTCCTTCTAGCTTCAGTTTCATGTAAAGTACCTGGCATTACAATTACTCACAGATGCATCGCTGGAGTTCTGAGAAATTGTTAACATATCTTTTGCTGGAATCTGGGTTTGGCATCGATTCGATTCATGTCTGCTTTGGCTTGGGATACAGGAAACAGGCAGTTCTTCATGGACAACCTTGTGACCGTGAACACAAAGGATGCACTTAAACCACAGACATGGAAAAAGGGGTCATATAATTTTTAGAGTTATCTCCTTTTTGTGAAGACTATTTGGACTACGTCCAATATCTTAATGGTTTTCACAGTTGTAGGGGTGGTTTTAAAATCAACAGGATATATATCATCTGAATGTGCCCATGGGAGGGGTTTCCTGCCTCCCAGGAATCCTAGAAATCATGTAATGGCACAGCTGCTCCATGTGAAGTGTGTAAGCAACATATTAGTAGTGATACACATAAAACAGCAACTCTTTTCTAATGTGATCATGTTGACTGCGATGGCATACACATGGATAGACTTGTGTTATATTAATGTAGCATAATACAGCAACAGCTGGTAATAAGTTTCTTTTGGCTTTTAGTAAAGGAAAATATGTAATGGAGCCTGAAATGATTCTACAGAAAAAAACAATCATGACATGACTATAGCCAATATTTTTGTGCTTAATTTTAATATTGTGTTGGGAAAATCTCACTTTTCACAAAACTATATCAAAGCAATATTTGCAGATGCATTTATCCCAAGAGAAATATAAATATGCACGTGTTCTAAGCAGCGACATCACTCCACGTAGGGAGTGCTGCAATCTGTAGCTCATCCACCAGCTTCCTTTCACTGTTCCTTACGTGAGATAAAAACAGCTAATTAGCCTTGAGAATCAGACATGGAGTTCAAGTCAAGTTTAAAACATTTACAGCAGAAATCTAAGTCGATACTGAAGTACTTCATTTTTGTGACTTAAATGTGTTGGAGTCCCAAGCTCAAGTTGCTATTTTATATGTATGAAATTATTTTAAGAAGATATATATATCCTCTCCTTGGGCTGCCACTTTATCGTGGTGGAGGGGTTTGAGGGCCCCAATGATCCTAGGAGTTATGCTGTCTGGGGCTTCATGCCCCTGGTAGGGTCACCCAAGGCAGACAGGTCCTAGGTGAGAGACCAGACAAAGCGCAGCCCGAAGACCCCAATGATGGACTAAACCTTTGGACCTCGTGTACCCTCGCCCAGACCCGGGTCACCGGGACCCCACTCTGGAGCCAGGCCTGGAGGGGGGGCACGATGGCGAGCGCCTGGTGGAGGGGCTTTTACCCATGGAGCCCGGCTGGGCTCAGCCCGAAGAGGAAACATGGGTCCCCCCTCTCCTCCTGTTGAATGTTAGTCAACATTCTTGTGATTCTCCACATGCTACTTTGGAATTTTTGAGCTAAGATTAGCATTGATGCTAATGGTAGCATCAGAACACTTGGTCCAAACCGACGGGCACACTTTGTCAGGCCCCTGTTAAATTTCTTCAAGAATTATCTAATATTATCATTTCTTATCACTCATTTCTTTATGTGACGAGACTAAAGTGGAAGCTTAGAAGTTCTGTTTAGCATAACACTGGAACAATTTACACGACAAAAACACAAAAATATCACTTCCTTCATCAGAATATCCTACCCGTTTAAAATGAAAAGCTATTGCAGATGTTTGCACTAATCCTTTTATGAGAACTCAATATTCAAGAATGAATTTGATGTAAATTGTATGTTTTGTGATTCATATCCTTAAACTGTCGTTCACTTGTTTTGGCACTGTTGATGCTTTTTGGCAGAATCGGAGTGACTTTATCTACAACAACATAGAAGTCCAATTTATGCTGTTAAGGGGAGATGTCTTACTTGACCTCACTAAAAGCATGCTTAACAATTCAGAGTTTCTCATAAATCCTTTATTGTCACTAGCTAAATATCATATTCATTGTTCCAGGTAGGGGAAGCCATGCCTTGCTGCATTTTGCCAGGGCTGCCCTTTGTCACCGATTCTGTTCATTACTTTCATGGACAGAATTTCTAGGCGCAGCCAAGGTGTTGAGGGGATCCGTTTTGGTGGCCTTAGGATCGCATCTCAGATTTTTGCAGATGTTGTGGTCCTATTGGCTTCATCGGGACGTGATTTGCAGCTCTCACTGAAGCGGTTCGCAGCCTAGTGTGAAGCAGCCAGGATGAGGATCAGTGCCTCCAAGTCCAAGGCCATGGTCTTGAGCCGGAAAAGGGTAAAGTGCCTTCTCCGGGTCGGGGGGAATGTCCTGCCTCAAGTGGAGGAGTTCAAGTATCTCGGGATCTTGTTCGCGAATGAGGGAAGAAGGGAGCGGGAAATCGACAGGCGGATTGGTGCAGCGTCCGCCGTGAAGCGGTCGCTGTACTGGTCCATCGTGGTGAAGAAAGAGCTGAGTCTAAAAGCGAATCTCTCGATTTACCGCTCGATCTACGTTCCCACCCTCATCTATGGTCATGAGCTTTGGGTCATGACCGAAAGAAAGAGATTGCAGATACAAGTGACCGAAATAGGTTTTCTCCATAGGGTGGCTGGGCTCTCCCTTAGAGATAGGGTGAGAAGCTCGGTCATCCGGGAGGGACTCAGAGTAGAGCCGCTGCTCCTTTACGTCGAGAGGAGCCAGTTGAGGTGGCTCAGGCATCTGGTCAGGATGCCTCCTGGACGCCTCCCTGGTGAGGAGTTCAGGGCATATCCCACCGGGAGGAGGACCCGGGGAAGACCCAGGACACGCTGGAGGGACTATGTCTCCCGGCTGGCCTGGGGACGCCTTGGGGTGGTTCCCCCGGAAGAGCTGGAAGAAGTGGCTGGGGAGAGGGAAGTCTGGGCCTCCCTTCTGAAGCAGCTACCCCCACAACCCTACCCCGGATAAGCGGAAGAAAATGGATGTATGGATGGATATATATATATACACGCGAGCTGTACTCGTAAGAAAGCTACAGTCTTTATTGCACCCATTCCATTGTGACAGCTTCACAAGTGGTGTAATTTACTGTAATACTTTAGGAACTGGGTTTGCTATGCACTTGGGGTCATGCCACTGTTTTGCCCTAGAGCAGCATGTGCTGTTCTCCTGGTGGATAAAGGCACCCATATGTGAACAAGCTAACACGCCTCTATATTGTGTGTATAGACATGTTCTTGACACATCATATGGAGATGTGAGTTTTGCAGCCTGTAGATACAAGAAAAAAACAGATTGGAATGCTGTCTGAAGCAATCCTAACTATTTGATGAGGAAGGATGAGATTGAGGAGCATAAGCTTTCTAAATTACTTTAGGATTGTATATATCAAGAATATATTCCACATGGCTTTATTTCAGTTCTAGTCTTTTGTAGTTTATTTATGTTTTGCTTTGTTTTTGCCTACAAAGTTAATCAAAACCCCAATACACCGATGATGAGACATAGGGAAATTGAATTATACATTTACTTAACGATTTACGTTTTGCTTGAAAAGTTAATTTTCTTTCATGGCCAGAGGATCTTAATTACAATAGTGCAATATAAAGGTAAACCAAAACATCAAAATAATTAAGTTATTTTTAAAGATTAGCCTATATAAGCAGTACAGACAATACAGTCTAAGTTAAGTTGAGCTGTTGGGTACAGTCAGAATGAAAATTCCAGGCTCTCTGTCTTGCATTGACAACATCTGCAAAACACCCATTTCTCTAAAAGGCAAAGAGGTTGTGCCAATGTCTTCAGTTACTGTTTGGAGCCATATGATTCTTAGTTTTAGTAGTACACTTATTTCTTTTTTCTCCAGTATTTATAGTTTTCACTAAAAACCCATTCAGGAAGTTAGAATACTATGGAGAAACATATATATTTTTTAGGAATTGTATCACTACAAGTGAAACACATTATGAAGATTAATTACAAATGGATGTTTGAAAGCCTTCATTTCTGTCATTTGGGATGATTTTTCATTTACAGCTAATGAAAACATTCCATAAAAACTTTGAATATTATCTCAGACAAATTAAAACTACTTTTTAAATCAAAAATATTGGCTTACTTAACAGTAAATACCTGCTTAAAGGCTATTTTCACAATATACTTACAGTCTTACAAACATGCCTCATCTGAACACATATTTTAATTTAATAGACAATACCGTAAGGTGTTATGAGGTGGTGATCACAGAAAAATTATATGATTGCAATGCCAAAATAAAAATTGTCTGGAAACTGTTTTGTTGTCTAACAAAATCTGTCAATCTATATGGGTACGTTAAAATAATTTTTTTCCCATATCCAACTACATTATTGCATCATAGACAGGGAATTACAAAGGAGTCCATGGGGATCTGGATTGGCTTTTATTAACTAAACAAATCTGATGAAACATTGTGGACCTGACCTTTTAGCTAATTTACAGATACAAAGAGGACTGAGAATGAGGAAACATGTAAAGTCACTCTACTCCCACATAAAATTAACATTTAGATTCAAAGCATAGTGACTGATTATTATTAATCGTTATGATATAATTTAACTGTTTTATGTAGCATAGCCATGATATCAGGACATTAATAATTTACTTCCTGAAGAACTATTACTGCATTGGTGCAATCTACCTGTGTCTCTCCACTACAATGAATAATAGTTGAAAATATATTATTCAATAACACATTCAATTAGCCCATACAACATAGACAAAAAAAAAAACAAAACCTTTTTTTATTTTTGGGTTGAGTAATATTAGCCTGCAGATATCCTTGATTCTCAACTCCCTTCAGTGCTCTGTCTGGGATTTCTCCCATTGAGCTTGAGTTCTACAGACTATGAATGAATTTCTTCTGGGCAAATCAGCGAAGAGAAGACGTTGTTAATGATGACATTGATTTTCAACTCTGTTTTAGACTTAGAGTCTGTCAATGGTTGTACTTTGATTATGACAGCTGAGCAAGTGAATGAAACCATTCAGTCCCTGTTGGACACGCTTCCAAATATTGAGCAATTGAAGTCAGAGCAAAAGAAATCTTTGAGACACTTTAATGCTGGCAAAGATGTCATGGTCCCTTTCACTAACAGTCAAATCGTTAGGCTTGGCAGTTCTCTTTTCACAGTGGGGGATAATTGTTTAAAGCTTCTTAGCGTAACTTCCTTCACAGAATTGAGCTTGTTCATTACAAACGAGAAAATGTTAGCTATTGGGTAAAATCTGTTTTTCTTTTTTGATAAATCAGTTAACAACACACACATACATACACAAGATCAATGCCCTTATGTTGTAATTTCTTGCTTTTATGCTTGTGTCATTTTTAACAAGACATTCTGTTGTATGCTTCTTTCTATAAAATGAGTTGTATAGCAAACTTTTACCTATAGCTTAATCTCATGGTAGATCAAGAAAGTTTATCAATCACATTTAGTGACAGGACGCTCCCCTCATGAGGGGTCACATTTTTAAAGCATTTCTTACTTTCCATCACTTGCTGCCAAATCGGATACATTCAGGATGAAGCTGGCAGAGGAAAGACTGAGGCAATCCTCAGCTAAACCTTATCTTTTTATCACACAAAAGCCCAAGAAAACACGGTAAGGTTGATAACCCTAATCAAAACACTTTAGAACAAAAAACATGGAAATTATAGTTATAACCATAGCAATAGTCAAACTTGTACTAAGCATGGAATTATAATCATTCAAGGACAGCTTATTTATTTAAAAATGTGGAATAATTAGTATTTATAATCAGAGCTGCACAATAATCATGTGAAAGGATGTAACTATTAAGATTTCTCAATTAGAAAGGAAAAGAGAGGCACACAGTTTTCTCCTTTGGTATTGCAGCGACTAACTATTCTTTATGATGTGATCTTTATCAACTCCAGGCCTCAGCTGCTTGCCTCATTGTAACAAAATATTCCCTCCAAAATGGCATTTGAAATGTCAGTCTGGTGTCCTGAGGAGATAACGAAAAGGTAAAAATGTCACTTGTTGTGCATCACATAATGCTACACCCCATTCAGACAGTTTGGCCCATCTGGACAGAGCATTGTTCCAAGATGTAAAGTTAAATGCTACAGTCAGTCCTGTGTCATGCCTGATGTGTTCTAAACCATAATGTGTTGGGTTGACTCCTGTCCAATTTTGCCTTAATAAAATTGACATGGATATAATCATTTCCAGGGAATAATTTGGACAATGATTCGGGAGCAATTAGCAAAACAGCAGCATGTAAATAGTGATAAAGGAGGAGCTCAGGGATGGAAACATTGCAATTGTGAGTCAACTCTGGCTGCATTTTCCCTGTAGTTTTTTACTGCTGGGAGGAAACCCCAATCTAAAGTGTATTACAGCTCCTAACTGGTTTTCTGCCAGGATTGCCCTCTATTTACCTTCATTCTTCTTACCATCATCCCTGATTACCTTCCCTGGCTTGCTTAAGAAAAACTTCCTCACAACCTTCAAGATGCCACCACCATGTGTTTTGTGTTATGTGGTATGTTCATTTCATTTTGATAAGTTGCTCCAGGTGTTGTGTTTTTTATGAGCAGGTAAAAAGTTTAGAATTGGTCATATCTGTCCTGTCATTTGAAATATAGGAAACGACTTTCTCTGTGCTAAGCAGGCATAAAATTGTATGTACATGCACAAAGATTGTAATATTTATTTATTTATTTCTGTTTTTGAATTAAGTACTTCATGTCACTAAAAGGCTGTTCTAATGCTGTTCCTCAGGACTTCTGCCTCTGCAAGTTCAACATACCTGATGAATGAATGAATGAATGAATCTCTCTTGAATTAGGTGTGCCATCAAAATTCAACAGAAACCTTTTAATGAGTCATAGATTGAAATCAGGTGTGGATCATGCAGGTGTAATGAATTCAGGCAGTGAATACTTGGAACCAAGATTGGGAAACACATCGAATACTTAGAGAAAATAGGGGGGAGAGAAAAAAAGGAGGAGGTTTGCTGTGAATTGGAACACCTGTTTTACTCAAAGGGATTTTGCATCAAGTGTTTAGGTTGCACCCAACTCCCTGCTCACAATATCTGTGAGCAGGGAGTTGAGTAGCTACTGTATAGTTCATCTAGGGAATTCTGTGATAAAGAAGATAACTGATAGCTGAGAGAGCTGTTTTACAGAATGTCTGTGGAAAACTGAGTGTTATTAGGATTAATAGCTTCCAGCAATTCTGACTATTATCATCTCTATTTGTGTGTTTAGTATATTTTATATGTATTTCTGCACTTGTGTGTTAAAACAACTGACAATTTTTAGCTACCATCATTTAGCAGTCTTTTCACTGCTTAGATCCAGTCAGAAAAATCAATTTCCTGCTACAGAAGCCAAGATTTGTAGTTGCTTTTTTGTTACTTTTCTTCATGTCATGGGATAAATAACTTGTTACACTGGGATAGCAAAAGTTATCTGGTTCATATTAAAGCATAATCGGTGGTAACCATTGTCTGTCGAGAGGTAGATAGATACTTTTAAATGCTGCTCACGTTTTTCTCAGAATGTTAAATAAAAACACAAAGCCCAATATTCAAGTGTGTAGAATAAATTTTTTATTTTTATATTGTGAATACTTTAGACTTCTTCAAAGACAGTTGTCACTCACGTTCAACCGGACATAAGTATTGTACACAACAGTTCTGTAAACATGGTCCAGGAGATCCAGGGTGTATTTGATCACATTCATTAGACAAAGTAGCCCAGTGTACACTGAAGAATATCTTTCTTTTTTTTCTAAATAATTCCTCTCAGTTATACATCAAACAACATGTTAGGACTATAGACAGTTACATTTAAAATACTTTACTTTCACAATTTGCTATAAACAAGTTGATAAATACAAGATTAGATATAACAAAAGAATATATTTATATATCTATGTATTCTCACATACTCCACATATATTTGCTTTTTTGTGTGGCTTATTTCCTTTTCAGTTATAATATTTTCTCATCAACGTAAAATGTAACTTCATTCCCATAGTTAAAAAAGAAGCAGAAGAACCAAATCAATACAAGAATATGACTTCAAAAATAAGTTGTTGGCACTTTAATAGTGATGAAAAATACAAAAGTTTATATGTTTCAAATAAAAACATGAAAGTTGCTGCTACGCAAATGTCATAAAATCTAATACATAGTAGAGAGGCGTTTTAAGTTTTCAGTCCTCTATTTTATGTACGTTTCACCAAAACAAACCATTAAAGAGTAAAAAAATATCAACAGTCATAATACACATGCACTCTCTGTTTTTTCTCTTCAACACTCTGTTTTTCTACTTTCTCTCATTGTTCAGGTGGAGAATAAGTCACACATAGTCCTCACATTTGCACATAAAAGACAAAGAATAATAAAAAGCCCAAGTCTCATAATACAAAACTATCAGTAAAAGGAATTCCATTTGTTTTGGTGAATTTTCCTCCTGCACCCTAAGATATCAGCTAGGCACTGACAAAGTCCCAGCTTAATCTTCGAAACAAAGACTTGGTACTAAGATTGTTTTCAGTTCCCAATAATCCCTAAAGCCTGCAATGGTTCCACACAGTCTTTGGTCTGGTGCATCTATTCTTCCCTTTTTCACTCAAACACATATATTTTTTTTTCTGTCCTGTTTCCTTTCCTAATTAGGTTAAACTTGATGCAGCTCCTTGATGTCAATGTCAAACAGCTAAGTCAAAACCAAGAAGTTACTATTAACAAACTGTTATGATTTCTGTGTGTTCCTGAGTTAACACAGTTGACTCTTTTTGTTTGTGGACAGACTGTAGAATACATGGAGTGTCTCACTTAATAAGGCACTGACAGAGTTCAGCCTCTGTTCTAAAAGAATGGAAAGAAGAAACTGTTTCTTACTATAGTGAATTAGTAGTAAGTAACCAGACACATCAAACAGAAAATTATGGTTCCCTTTGTAGTAATACAAAGGGATGATTAGATTGTTTCATGTCAAACTGTCATTTGTGCCCTTTCCAAGAAGTAATAGCAAGATTTAAGTCTGTGCATAACGGCAGAGAAAGCTATGATTAATTAACATTGATAACGGTTAATTATCCCAGTGGCTACCCCTACTTCAAAACCTGTAGTGGTAGAAATCTTTCAGAATGCTAACAGGCTTAACCCTGAAATCAAAGTGCTTGAAACCCTTGAAGGCATTGTGTGGCAAATGCATGGGGAGAAGAAAGAAGCTGCTGATAGATACTGGAGCCAACTGCTCCCCGTTTTAGTCCAACCTCTGGTGGCACACAGGAAATCCAAATGATGGATGGTGGAGTTCTGGGTTTTTGTGATCAAATGGCCAGCCAATGTCTGAGCTAGAAAACAGAACAAAGATTTTATTGAATTTATGACATAATGTCATACTGTTTTATGTATCTTTTTTTTTTTTTTCTTTTTTACATGCAACCTATGGCTAAAAAGTCATTTGTAATTCTGAATGTAACCCTGTCTGTTTCTGTGTTGTTGAGAGTTGATCTTTAAACGACTCCTACCAAAATGTATTATAACAATCCTAAAATCCATCCACACTAGATTAAGACTCCCCTATAATCTGTGGGATTTCTAAAACAGTTCAAACATAACAAGGTCACCACCAATTTGTAATTTTAGAAAGAAGGAAAATATGATTGTAGTGTACTCTGCACATGTGTTTTTCTTTTTGGTGATTTTTTAGGGATCTAAGCACAGTGATATCACATATGTTGCTACATATAATACATTTCTCTTTAAATTTTGCAGCTTCATTTCTGAATATATCTTGGATTTGAATTGCAGCATTGAGAACTTGCTTCTCTTGTGTGTCCCAACATGAAATCTACACATAATTCTGAGGGATGTTCACTTCTTCCCTGCTGCGACCCCAATGAACCAGGAATGCAATCCTTGCTGAAATGGATTTACAAGGAGTCTGAGCATAGAATGATTTTTCGGTTTTAAAAATGTCTTGGGAGTGGTTGATTTTTTGTTGACACATGTTGATGCAGGGCCCCATAGCTCAGTAAATTGGGCTACTTTGGGGAATGCCAGTCAAGTATGGGTGTGACGAGTTTGCTGATTTTGCTTTAAGGGTGGCCAATCCCACCTCAAATTTTCTGATGACCAAACCACACAAGCGGGTGTTTGTCACCCTTCATAGTAAGGCAACACTGATCCTACTCATTTCCTCCAAATTGCACCCACGGCTTGGATATACTGTCAAATTTATGATTAACTACCATGTTCCCACAAAGGATATTTTGTGCAACCTCGAAACAGTTGCAGTAACTTCACTACACATCTAATAGTTGCTTCAACAGTCTCTTAATGCAGCACAGGAGGCCTCTCCAGGTCTCCTTTTGACTACTTTACATCTAAAAATAATGGAGAAAGTTAAGGAAGTTGCCCTTACTCTGAATTGCCGCACATTTCCATTGGCCACCATGTGATGTTCATGTTCTGGAGTGATACAGTAGGCTATTTTCTGCAAAACAGGTGATAAGAAAACATCATACGGAATCCTAAAGCATGGTCTCTAAAAGACATAAAAATAATTGAAATATACTGGACCTTTTACACCTTTCAGACCAAAAAGGTCTTTACTATATATATATATATATTCTGAAAACATGAGAAAGTCCAAAACTAAACTGGTATTTCCAAATTCCATTGGAAATACCAATGGGATTTGGTAACTGCATCAACAGATTGTGGATGATACTGGTAGATTGCCACAGATTAAAAATAGCTCTTCTCTTGATGATTGTGACCACAAACTCTCAGCGCTTTGAGGAGACACACTGTAAATGTCCACAAGCTAGTTGTGTTTAAGTCAGGTTCTTTCCCTGATCATACATCAACAAACATAGTTACGTTTTGAGTATTCAGTTACATATGTTTTCTCAATATCTTTAGTTAGTGTACATCCTCACTCATTATCACTACATAAATATGCTTACATACAAACCTCTTTGAAAGTTCCAGGTACACTGACGAATTTGTAGATGGCGTAAAAGGGAACAAACAGCATGGACGACATGGCTACTCCCCAGCCCAAAATGTTGGCCCAATAAGGGAAGGTGTAGTCATCATATTTCAGGCCTCCTGACGTCAACGTACTGGCTATCACAACAAACTGTAAAAGTAAATGTAAAAAGGTTTTTTAAAAAGCAAAAGTGGTGGGTAATATAATAATTTATATAATAATTTATGTATTACAAAGCCTCTAAGAATTATACTTGTGAACTTGGCTGCTCATATTGACAGTATGAACTTTCTAATTATCCGAAACCTAAAAAAAATCTTAGTGCTCTTTAATGCACGTTGTCATCCTTCATCTGTACAATGTCTTTAATACATACTTTTCCTTTCTTGCTCTCGGTGAAGGCGGACGCTTTTTTCCTCTGCTCCCTCCCTGCCCTGCTTGCTCTGTTTTTGTCTGGTCTTTTTCTATATTTTTGGAGCCTTTCTTTGCACATCCTCCAAATCTACAAATTATGGATCTGGTCAACCGGTCTCTCAATGCAATTGATAAAATGTTCTCGACGAGAAGACTGAGCCCAGGAGAGCCCTATTGTCCTGCAGGGACATACCCGGTGGGATTCACCCTGGATTTATTCATGATAAGACTTCTGCTGTTTGGAGCTTGCGGATACCTGGCTTATCGACAAATTTGTGGCAGAGTTGGCTGAACTAGCGAACACTCGGACTGTTGGTGTGGACGGAGACTCAAGTTGGATGTGAGTCTTGCTGAGACTCATAGCCCAGCTGAGGACTCAAAACTCTCTAAGGGGATGGAATCGATCTTGGAAAAGTTGTTAGTTTCGGTTCAGTGGAACGACCAAACTAATTTGGATTATTGGGAACTGAGATGTATCGGAGAGACTTTAGGGAAGATTGAAATTTATAATCTTCCCGAACTAAGACATTCTGTAGCTGAATTGGCTTTCCCTGGTTGCCTTGGAAGGGCTGCATGTTTCCAATCTCCTTTAAGATATGTAAACATAACGCTCCTTCCCACCTCACCCCCTCCCGTTATCCATTCAGCTGTGGAGCTGATCACTCCCAAGGACATTCCTTGATAACAACATCTTTATTGAACTTCTGCCGGGAGGCTGAGCAACGTGGTTTCATGGCCCTGGGATGTCACCGCCTTCAGTCATGTCTTTATTTTATCTTTTGTTTTGTCTGAATGTTGCCATTTGCCCTAATGTGTCCTTTCCTCTTTTTTATTTAATTTTGTTAGAAACTGTGGAGTACAGTATTCACTTTTAACCCAGAAAAGGAATTAGAACAAACTTGGAATCCAGAGACTCTAGTTTATTAGTCACTCTTTAGCTTATGCTGTTTTAGAGTACTGTAGAGTAATCACCATTTAGATGCAGCGAGACTCCTATTATTGCAACCCAGAAAAGGAATTAGAACGAAGTGAGAATCCAGGAAAAAATTCTTCCAGAACAGGAACATTTAGTTTTTATTATTACTTAGAAATTGTGGAGTACTCATTACTTTTACAAATTTAGAGCATACTTAGAAAGTCCAGAGAATACTTATACTTATCTAGCAACTCAGATGTCCAGAGGATACTTACTTACTCACACTTAGTAACCCAGAACAGGGATTAGAACTTGGAATCCAGAAAAACTACCTTAGCAGCTACGTTTTAGACTCCTATTCTTCCAAACCAGAAAAGGAATTAGACCAGAGAATACTTACTTATACTTATCTACCAACCCTGAATAGGAGTATCTAGTTTACTTACTTTGGATCAGCATTATTAGCTTTTTCTTATTTTGCTCTTTCCTTTGGTTTGTTATTTTGTTTATATTTCCATTTAAATCCTGTAAAGCACTTTGTATTGCCTTGTTGCTGAAAATGTTCTATATAAATAAAATTACCTTTACCTTTTACCTTTACATAAGCAGCTCATGTACAAGCATTGTGTAAATTCAATTGGCATTTTAATCCATTACTTCCTAAAAATAGATGAGATATTTGATCAACATTATACCCCTTTTAACATTCTGCAAACATTAGGCATAAAAATCTAAAAGAAATAGGGAGCATTAGTTGCAAACCAGTGGAATGCTAAAGTCATTTTTATAACATTGGTTTTTATTTACATACCATAATTTAAGCCAGTGCTTTGACAAAAAAAAAAGTAAATAATTACTCTAGAAAAGTGTTGTTGTTTTTTGTTGTTGTTTGTTTTGTTTTTTGGTATTGTTGTTTACTGTAGTTGAATGAGCAAGAACAAAAGACACAGCTTCAGGGATTGTAATTGTGCCAATGCAATATCTGCACAATATCAATTTAACCATGATGCCTGGTGTGGCATTCTTGTTTAAATTCCTGGATAGTGTTTGCTTTAACTTTTTTGAAGTGTTGTGACATGTTTATTTTTTTTTTATATGTAATTCAAGCTACCGGTAAATCTGCAATGAAACTATTTCCTGTCTTGCTATGCGTGCTGGCATTTTGACAGAAAAAGATTATGCTACATGGATGCGAGTGTAAGGAAATATGAAAGATTTTATGGGTCATCAAGTCCTGTCACCTCTTCGAAGTAGTGTGTCAGTTTTGATGCACTCCAATTCTATATTTACAGCATTCTGCTTCATCAACATTGGATATATTACTTTTCTGTGACATTATTATCTCATTTTATTTATTTATTTTTAAGATCAAGTGAACATCTGGAAACAAAACCTTGGTGCTCTACAAGTGCCCTCAAGTGGTCAGCCAATCAAGAGTTTAATGAATCAAACAGTAAGTGATGGCACAAGGTTCAATTTCAAACATTCCACATCCTGAAGTCAAAACAAAATCTTCACAAGTTATGAAACATTAATATTGGGTCACTGCTGTGATATGTTAATCACACCGATGTGGATTCTGTAGCACTATTGCAAATGTGAAGTATACATGATGTATCTGAGCTACTGGTGTGGCTGAATGGTGGTACGAGAGACTTTTTTGCTATGGCATTGTTTCCTTAAAAGCCTTTGAAATAAAAGTCTGATGTACAACAGTGTGACAGATTCCCTTTTTTTCTGACCACCAGATTTTAAACCATTTTGAAGAGAAAATATAATTAGCAAGCATGTCTCTATTGTCCACTGTAAATACTTTGTATGTGGTGTTCATGTGGGTGATTTTGTTATGTTTTTTTTTTTTACATTTTAAAAAGGTTTAGAAAGCTAAAACTGTGTTTTCTAAACATATTTTACATGTATAACTAGGTGTCTGGACTCAAACGTTTGAACAAGTCATGCTGTTCAATTGTTCAAGGCTTCATATGCACAGTGTAAGTGTATGTACAGTGTAAGAGCAGGAGATAATATGGTGTTAATTATCTGAAGTAAAAGCAGCAGCAAAGTCCAGATTTTGTTTCCGTTTCACAAAATCTCATTGCAAACCAAATTAATTATTCGTCACAATGAAAAAGAGCATGAACTGAATTTGATGTTATTGCCACAACCCCCCAACCTACCATTTGGGGTGGGATTTTTGTGCTTCAACCCCCCCACCTGACAAATACTTAAAACTCTGGAAAGCAGAATAGATGTTGCTAAGTATTTATGGGTTTGTGGTTTTAGGGGTCTCAGAAATTCACGCAAAGCAGCTGTCTAGGACTTTATAGCCACATTCTGAGTCTGGAGAAAGTTACAGAGCTGAGTAAGACATCCTGACTGAAAAATAGCAGACATGCTCTTGATGTGTTTTTCATTCTGTATATACACATATGTCACGTGTGAGCAGCTCTGGCTCTGTAGGAAAATGTAAAAAGTAACATTGAAAAGTTTTTGTCCCTGCTGCCACTTCATGCTTTGCAATTCAAGTCAGTCACAAGTTACACTACTTTTCTGTACTTTTCTGGGCTATTGGTAAATGAGACATTTAGTGTAAAAGCACTGAGTAGTTGGTATGAATAGAAAAGTGCTAAATATATATGTGTTCTGCCCATTTACCATAGGCCACATACGAGATGGTATAAATAAACTTTTTGATGAATGATGAGTTTATTTTAAGTTTGTCCTTTTTCTCACGATATAAGAGTACAAAATGACAACACCTATTAATTCCGATATGTGGTGTATTTGTAGCACATTATTTTTATATTTTTTCTTTACCAAAAAGTTTTTGAATAAATGAATTTGTGTTGACATACTCAGCGGAGGGTGTAGAAATCAGTTGTATTAAAGGAAGCCCATGGCTGTCTACGCCTGTAGCTGAATTGTTGCAGACGGAGAAATGTGCTTTCTCGACAGTTCATGCAGATACAAAAAAGCTAAAACTGACTGTAAGCTAAGGCTCAAATCACGTTCCCCTTTTTCCAACATATCTCAGAGTTGGTATTTGATTCTAAGTGAGAGCTTTTGACTTGTGTCTTCATCTTAATATATTGTTTAAATCTACTTTAGATGGTGATTCTGATGCAGATATAAGACAAATTATCCTATAAATGCTGAAACTGAGGCAGTAAACACCATCGATGTAGGTTGCATTTTCTCAGAGTGAGTTATGTAGTTGATTATAATCTGGGGGAAAAAGGTTGAATCTTCCTGTATTTTTCTTACCAGAAGAAAAGCTGGGCTGACAAATTTCCAGCACAGCCTCCAATAAAGCCCTGGCTTGAAGCCCATCATTCGCTCAATATCTTCACTAAAGCGGTCCACACCTGCACAGAGCATGAAAGGTTAAATGGTTTCAGCAGAGGTGAAGCAATAGATTGTCGCAATAAAGATTCGACGTGTGTTTTTGTTCCAAGTGAATCTATTTAATTTCTAACTGGAAACAGAAATTCACGAACATCTAAATTGTTTACTCAATTATTTCATCAAGAGCACAATAATATTGCCCATATGTTTCTCTGGCTTATTCCTAGAACGTTGTGTTTATTTCTATCTCTTAAGCTTACAAGGCCAAAAAAGAAAGTTAATTTAAGACTTTCTGTCATACTGAACTCTAACTTACCATAAAACCATGCCACTCCAATGGCCTCAATCAGCACGCCAAAAAGTATGGCAGTCCCTGCTGCATACTTATCTAACAATGTCAGAACATAGATCCCACCCTACAGAGAAAGATACAAAAGAAAATTTGTGAGACTCAGTGTCAAAGTGCATTTTAATAAATTAGATTATCATCACAGTTAATTTACTTATTTCGTTGCACACACAGTAATATATTTCAAGCACTTTTTTTCTGTTAATTGTGATGTTTAATGGTCTGCATCAATTGTTTGCAGTGTCTTTGAAAATTATAATTTCACATAAACCCAATAAAAACCTTGGAATACCTTTTAGTCAATGTCAGAAAATAAACATGTGGACATATTCTACATTCAGTCAAGCTTTTTCATGTTTTATTGATATCATCTCAACCCTATAATCTATTAACAAAGAAAGCAAAAACGTTGATGCTTTTTCTAACATTTAAATTGATATAATAAACAAACCACATAAATTCTTTATAGAAATCTTTCCCAAATCTTTCTGTATTTGAGTTCTACATGCCACAAAACTGTACTGTTTTTCTGGCTGCTAATGAATGAATTGGAATGCAAGGGAAATTTAATTGTTGACTTCCTGGATGCAGTTTAATTAAATCCAATGTCATCAGATTGTGATGCAGTAGTTAATTTAAACTGACTGCTTTCTTATGAAGATGCTAAATCATGAGAATTGAGTTGAGTGCAGTTCAGATACACTCTCTCATAATGAGTCAGCAAAGCTTGACTGGTATTAACAAAAGAATTTTTATAAAATTTTTGCAACATTTTTAAGGAGTTTATAAATCAACTTTAAAAACCATCATAAATGTTGATACTGACATTAGTAATGCAAAACAGGGCAACGAGGAAGGTTCCAAAAGCTGTGGCAAATGTAAAGAGCTTTCTGTTTCTTTTAAGAATCTTGAAGTCGTCAGTCAGGCCTGTAATGACCGCCTCCATGCCGCCCATCTGAAGGAAACAGATAGACATGAAAACCAGAAATGTCTCCAAACCAGCAGAGCTCCTAAATACATTGCAATGTTTAGTTTTTATTTGCTTTGTAAGCGCAAACATTACTATATCATCACTTTAATGAAACAAGTTTCTATCCATCCAACAGATATCTCTAAACTATGTGTGTAAAGATACAGTTTGGCATCACTTACTGACACTTGAGTGAACTGATTATAGTAAGTAAATAAGTGCTGGTACATTAATAACTATTAAGATGCTTAGGATTAAACTTGTGATTTGATTGTGTGAATAAAACAGTGAAAATAATTTTACAGAGGTGTCTGTGCTTCTCCTAAAATATTATATTTATTTGACATACGACTCTAATTACTATAAAGTTTGTTGCTGTTTAAAATGACATTAGCTTTGGCAGATTCAATGTTATATCACTCTGAGCCGTAACAAATTAGAATGTTCTTTTTCAGATCAAAATCTTTTCTAATACACGATAAAAACAAATAAATACATTCAAAGTATTGTTGATGTAATTTATTTTGCTTATCATCCAAAGTTTAATTGTTCCTTGAGAAAAAATTCATATTAGATGAACATGTGTGTTCATTTAATATTAATTTTGTACAAGTAAACTCTAGCTGTGATAAAGAGTCTGCGTTAGTTATTTTCAGTTTTAATCTTCTATATGCAGGATCTGTGGTTTTTATGACTTTATTTAAGTGTATTGATATTATTTGCAGTAATACTGAAAAGCAATAACAATTCTTATTTTACTATTTGGATAACACTTCTTCATAGCTGATGGTTTTGATTGTCACTATAGTGTAAATGTAAAAACTGAAACCCCCACCCCCCGAAAGAATATACAATTCTGAAAGTGTAATAATCAAAATATGCAATGAATTCACCATGTCGAGTTGAATAGCTGAAATCCAAAGTCTTAGGAAAACATTAAATAGCATTAGTTTTTCTTGACTATTGGCCTGGAACTAAAACAGCGCTGAGATGAATTCCTTCAACAAACATCACAAATGAAATGTTTTTGCAGATGTTAAACAAAAAGAAAAGAAAAAAAGAGACAATTTAATTGTATTCACCCTTAAAATCAATATTTTTGGCAATTACAGCTGCAAGTCTCATTTGACGTGTCTTTGTAGTTTTAGTTCATGTAGCCAATGGAATTTTTTCTGTATTTCTCAAACAAAGCTGCTTTGCTGCAAAAGTTCAGCCATTACCATACAGAAAGCTGAAATTCTGCCCCCATAAGGCTTCCCTTAAGAAATCTGTCATCACCACATTCCTCTGAAATATGTCTTAGAATAAATATCTGAGGCTTGCGTTTTCCATAAAGGGACCTGCAGTGTGTTTTACAGCGTAGCAAAGAAATGGAGGATGACTTAAGTTATTGTTGTAATAAAATCTTAGACTTCCCCTCTAAAAGAAAACATAAAGCTGGTTGGACAAGTAGCATATGATCTGGTGAGATTAAACTCTACAGTATTTATCTTCAAACTGAACGTCGTCAGTGCTGTCAAATTGCAGTTAGTAAAGACATTACAAAAGGATTACAGAAATCTCCTCTTTTCTATTGTTTATGAGGCAGCATTTTAGTTGAATGTGGTGAAAGGTTTTGCTCTTTTTTTTCCATGTTGACAGCCTTTATTTATGGGAAGCAGCTTATAGGTGATCTCCAACTACAACGATTATTGGATAGTTTATGCCTCTTTACCTGCTTGGTGAATGGCAAACTTTAGAGCAAAATATGTCAAATTATTGGAAATAAAGATTCAGGTTAATAAGCACACAAGCAGCTTATATAGATCTGCCTTCACACCGTGGTTTAAAGTTCTGAACCCCTCCAATAGTCACTGTATAATTCACATCCTTCATCTTTTTGACAGTTTTAACCTCCAGCATACAGTGGTTAAGGCTACTCACCGAGCTATCAATGCCCAAAGTCAGCAACATGATGAAAAACACAATAGCCCAAAATGTTGAGCCAGGTAGTGTTGCAATTGCCTCTGGATAGATGATAAACACCAAACCTGCCCCTGTAAGCAACCAATAATATGAAACACTTTTATTTGCATTCACATTGTTATGTGGAAGTAATGTAAATCATAGTATTGCATGTGTTTTACTTACCTTCTGTTGCTACATCTTGCACTCTCACATTATGCTTTTGGGCCATATATCCAAGAACAGAGAATATTGCAAACCCTGAGAAGAAACTAGTGACGCAATTCACTGTGCTGGTCAAGAGAGCATCCCTAGGATAAAAACACGCAATGATGAGAAGTTAGAAATATATTTTCTCAACATAAATAGTTAAACATTTTCACATATCTGACGTTCTACAGTCTGGTAAAGGGATCATTAGGAGACTTTTGTGCATGTTCACTTATATGTGTACTTAAACAAATTTTGAGTATAATTATTGAGTTCAATTTAAATACAATACAGTTTTTAAATTAAGTAAATTTAGTTTAATTTTTATGGTTTTATCTTCTGGCAAATACTGAAGATTAACGGAAAATTTTAAATCTCCTGGTTTGGTGGCTTAATGGATAATTAGAGAGCGGTTCTGTGACCGCTGACAGAATGAATAAGGTCGCAGTGACCTTAGCCACCTCCTGGGTTTAAGGAGCAGAAGCCTCTGAATGAGCAATTTCCTTCCATTTGACTTCCCTTTTACTTTCCTTTTGTTCCTATTTTTATGGGCCGTGAACAATTTAAAGATGTTTTCACTGAACGCCGCTGTCCTGTCTGCTCATTCAGGTCATTAGACAAGTACATGAAAAGAATCAGGCAAATCTTTAGTAGATAAGAAAAAAAAAGGCACATGACACTGACCTTCAAAATATGCCAGCTTAAGGTTTTACTTTATTTTAGAAAAATGGGGTAAATACATGAAAACATGTTTAAAACAGATTTATCATTGAGGTTAACAACATAATATTAGAATGTGAGGAATTTGATTATGACATTGATGAGCCAAAGCAGTCCTATGTTTTTACAAGGACTTAGTTTTATCATTTTAAAATGAAAATATTATATTTGTTACTCTGCCAATAGAAAAAAGTATTTTAACCACCAAATTGAAATTGTAGAAACGTTCTTGACATCCTAGGTATTACAGCAAGGATTTGCTAAAATGCTTATGTCTGTTTAATGGAAAATGAAGAAAAAATAAACAAAAAGAAGAATAGTCCCTTAATTTTTAGTCTGATCTATGCTCTCTCTTCCAGAGTCTGATTTGTCTGTCTCACTCAGTACCAATTTCTCAGATATCTTGAACTACCTGATTTGAAGCCAAAGCTTGTTTAGCTGGACAACCAAAATAATAACTTGCTAAGGCATTTCAACAAACATCTATAGTGCCAATACAGTTGATTAATTGAAGCACAGCTTCCTTCAAGCCTTGCAGCCTTATGCCGCTTTCTAAACTTCAAACAGTGCAAATCTTAGTATTGTCTCAGCTCATAAAAACAAAACAGTTTCAGTTTTGTTTGGAGAGACCGATACAATCTAATACAGATATACACATTTGGATATTCTCCGTCTAGCAAAGAGTTTTTTCCACACTGTTTCTAGAAACAATTTATGTAGTTTACTAGTAGTTAACTTGTTTTCTGTATTTGCTTTTTACTGTTATTCCGGTCTTTTTCTTTTTAACTAGTTCAATCTTGTTCATTTGTTTTTGTTTTTATGCTCTCAACCTCTAGCAAGACTTACTTGGACAACAGTATCTTTCCTGAACAGCACACTTATGGACTGTTAATGTAGGAAAAGATAAGCTCAAAACCTTTAGTCTGCTGTGATCTGAAGAACAGCAGCTCTCTGAGAAAAAAAAAACAACAACTAAGCATGCAGCCTTTGGCTATTATCTGGCAACCCTTCCTAGTCTGTACTTTATCTGTCCTCAAACACTAGGCACTGATGTAAGCTGGACTGATTAGCATCACCTATGTCTTGTTGTCTAGCTGCAATATGGAAAGGAAGGCTGCTTAGAAACAGCAAAATGTTGCTGTGGGATTTTTTTGGGATTATCAGCAAATCACTGTGAGTCTCCTTACCTGTAGCAGTTGTTGTTAAACTTGTTATAGCTGGAAAACGCAATGAGGACACCAAAGCCTGCTCCCAGTGAGTAGAATATTTGTGTAGCAGCATCGATCCACACCTATAGGTTAAATAAGGCAGGTTTTGTTCATTTTTCCTTCTACAGTGTAATGAATACACAAATAGTTAGAACGAATGTTATTTATTTTTCAATCAAATGTATTTTAGATAGCTAATTTCTTATTTGTTTGCCTTCCTCAATTACGAGATACAATGGATTGTATCCTCTTGTTTCACAAAGAAAAACTGCTTATTTTGGCTTTCATATTTAAAGATATTGTTCACAGTGTTCTTATAGGAAAAATATTAATTTACCCAGTTGGTGGAATGTTCATTCACTTTCCTCCTTACCTATATTTAATATCTTCAGAACCAGTTGAATCTAGCTTTTAAGTTTGGGGAAACTAATTGTCTCCCTAGTAGTGAGGAGTGTTAGAGAAACTATCTTACATAAGATAGCAGAGTTCAATTAAAATAAAATCATGCATTCAATAATAAGACAGGAAAGGTTAAAGTTAACATTAAAAAAGTCTGCTCAAAAATGAAATTTGGATTTTATCTTTTTTATGTGCCACTTTCTACAAGTGTGGCAGGGCTCATAAGTTTGTAACCACTCTCTCTGACCTCTAGGTTGTTTAGTCGGTTGAAATCAATGTTGAGGTAAGCTTTGATCCCCTCGGTAGCCCCTGGTAGAGTTATGCCTCTGATGAGCAACACAAACAGGACAATATACGGCATAGTCGCCGTGATGTACACGACCTGAAGATATGCACAGAACAAATAGCACATAGGTTACCGAATTCACCATCGCACTCCCCAAAATAATCCAACATTTTTCAAATAAATACAGAAAGACTCTTTTTTCTCAAATTCAAAAAAATTGTAGGTATGTTAGAACCTTAACATACAACAGAAATAATTGTAATATCACTTTTATGCTCTTAAATTTAATGTTTGTTAAAAAATAAATATTGTTTTAACCCACATTGACAGTGGGCTGTCTTGCTCAAAGAAAACTATTTTTTTCAGCTTTATATGACATGAGTAAGTTTTATTAGCAAAGTTCCAGTTGGAAATAGCGGTGGGTCAGCACCTGACAGCTTTTTGTCCAGATGATCAAGCACTGAGTCTCCTGCAAGACATAAACCCTCTGATGCTGCTGTGAATATCAGATTTATAACTCAGTGGAGTAATGAAAGTGTTAGACACTACCATACCATTCATTCATAGGCTAACTGTCAACAGTTAGCCTATGAATAATACGTCAAAAAATAAGTACAAGTGGCCCATACCTTCCCTGAAGACTTGACACCTTTCCACAAGCTGAAGTAGAGGATAAATACAACCACAACCAAGCACAGCGTTAACTCCCACCGAGGCAAGCCCAGGTCCTGAATACCTTTACTTTCATGGAGATGCAACACACCCCGTCTGCATAGGAGAGACAAATTCAAATATACACTGTCATGATACCCAGAAGCCATTGTTAGTTTTGACATACCCTTGTTTATAGACGATGTTAGTTTTTCATTCAGTAATCTGGACATGACTCAAAGGGTACACTTAATTTTTTTATGGATTATTGCCACAAAAATATTTTCCTAGTGTGAAAAAGAATTAAGCAACTGTTTTTTTTTTGGGGGGGGGGGTTTCACAACAAGATACTTAATCTAAGTGGCCTATAGATGTGGAATGGAACTTACTTACAGGGATAGCACTGCTAATTTAGATTAGGGTTTCTAAGCATCTTAACTGTAGTCTTAGATCTCAGTTTGTAGAATCCAATTTATTGATTCTACAAATCAATAAATCAAAAGGCTGGCTGACTGTCATACTAACGTACACATATCTAAAACTGCTGTCATGGTCACAATCAAAGACATAGTTATTTACAATGTCTAGTTTGTTACTAAAAATCCTTATGCAATATGTTGCACAACAAAATGTAATAAACCCCCAAAATAGCCAAGCACACTGTTTGAAGCAGGTATATTCAAATGCTTAAATGCAATATTTAAAATAAGTTGCAAGAACTTTTAATTGAACAGATTTTCTGTGTCCTCAGGCTAAAACTCAGCAGTTTAAGATTTAGCTGTTGTTCATATATGTTGGTACGTTTTTTTGTTAAACTGAACCACCCAGTTTATTGGGCCGCAAAGGGAGTTTTAAAACAAGTTTTAAATAGCTATCAGAGGTTAAGATGGGAGGAAAAGAGCAGGGATGACAGCACTCCACCCTCAGCTAACATATCCAACCTGTTGGTTTCACTTCATCTTAATTTACCATGGACAATATGCTGGATGAGATACATTTTAATAACTCCACTTCATTGATATTCAGTACTGAAATAAAATTTATCTCAAGCTTGTTGACACTGTGTACAAAGGCAAAAAAATATATATGTTCATTGATTTTCATAGAAAATTACTTTTGTTTCAACACCTTGCAGATTCACACAAGTAGATCAAAACTGTCAAGATTAAATTTCTAATATTAAATATTTTCTTCTCAAGATGGGCTTCCAAACACTCAACAATTTCATGACACAAAAGACAAATGATGGCTCTTTTTTTCCTACCCAAATATTGTTTCCTTCTGCAAGCTCTGCTGCAAAGTAACTACACTGGAAAAAGAGTAAATTTGCTGATATCTTATATTTAGTCACTGTATGAATTTAGATAAGCAAAGAATACTCCAGAAAGCATTATAAGCACCAATCTTATCTTCATAAACTGTTATTCTACAGTTTTTAAGAATGCCACAAGATAAAATCTTTATACATCCTTTTGATCATGACTTCTTTGTTTTTACATCATACATGTTCTTTTAAAGGAAGGCTCCACCAATTGCCTTTTCAAAATAAAAATAAAAAAACATGCCTGATACCTGGTACTACTCAACCTAGAAGGTATGTAACATTTGTTATGTTTATCTGTTACTTAAATTGGGTGGATATGCAGCGGATAATTTTTCAAGCAGGTGAAAAAACATTAGTGTTTATAGATATATTGGTTTTAGGCTGTCATTTAGAATTTTTAATAAGGTGAATATAAAATTGCTGTTGATTGTTGCTTTATAAAAAGAAGGGATCCTTTATTTTAGCTGCACTTTTTTTAATTCAAGCTTTTTCATTTAGATCCTACAATTTTGCAGCTGTTAGTAACTATATTTAGGGAATATATTGTATTTCACAAGGACATTTTGAAGAACAGTTTAGAACACAGACTCTAGGTGTCACATGGAATCTCACTACATACCAACCAAAAGAGAAGCAAATATTTTCCACCACATTAAAGAGGGCACATGAAGTATTTGTTCAAATCTTTTACACCATACCCAGATGAAGAGTTTGATGCCAAAGAACTCGATGTTAGTCCCATATAAAAGTCCCAGTGGACTTTTATAAGTCCACATTTGTGAGAAAAGAGCAGAGAAGACTTTTCTTCAGTCACTCACAAACAATAAGACTCAAATTCTAAAGGAACTTTTTCCTGGAACTTTTAGATATGTTTCCATCTCAACACACCTGAAGTTTATAATTAGGTCATTAGCAGGACTCTGTTGGAGGAGCATTTAATTTGGGCATGTTGAACCAGGGAAATTTCTAAAAGGTTCAAGAAAAATGCCCTTTGAGGATTGGAAATTGAGTCTCCTGGTTCAATAATTATTATGGACGATTGGGAGACCTAAAAATGTAACTTTTTCTACAATCCTCTATAATTCTGACTGTGCATAGTGGAGTGGTAAACACTGGTCCTCCTTAAATGGAATATTGACCAACATATTTGATGTGTATTGATTTTGATGATGGGACTCAACAAAGTGTAATGACTCTTACTCTATTTTCAATTGGTGACTGAATGTTATCACTTTTTATTTTTGTGCTATTGTGTAAAGCACTTTAAACTGCCTTCTTGCTGAAAAGTGCTATATTAATAAACTTGATTGTCTGATTGAATGATTGTTCTTATGGCAAGTGAGATGGGCCTTCAAAATAACTAATAAGGACACACAAAAGAATAATTAAATTAAATTAAGGGATAAAAGAATACATAATCATGTCTTGAATCATGGCCAAAATTGAATTAATTATTGATACATATGGCGGACTTCTACACAAATTTTAAATCTTTGGGAGAATCTTTCAAATATGTCAAAAATCAAATGTGTTACATTACTATAGAAAATTATCCATTGCTTTTTTTAATCATTTTTGTTCCACCTAGAAATATTAAGTCTGAAAGAAAGGATCTGTGAAAAACTAATGCATTTATTATTATTTTTTTTGTGTAAGGGAAATGATACATTTAAAGATTTATGGTCTTGGAAGGCAGAAAGCAGCATGAAGACATCAGTTTAAGTGTTAAAAAAAAATGTATACTGTGCTCTGATCTGAGGGCCTCATGTTAGAGTTGTGTTGCAATGCCCCAAAGGCCTCTCACCCATCTGATTGCATTGATAACGTACTTCTAGTAAATGCAGACTGTAACATCAGCACAGTTCCCTTTGGCCCTGTTACTCTAAACACATTTAGTCTTATCATCACTCAGGAAGCTGGCTGCCCTGCCATCCTAACACCCGCTGCTACCATTTGTTGATCTTGGTGTATTTGAGTTGCGTGCTGTCAGGTCTTAAATAACAAAAACTAAACATCATGAGGCAGCTGGGCGGTCTTGTTTCAATCAGCTGCATTTCACTCATTACAAAAGAATTTGTCCATGGTGTTTTAAAAGACAGATTTTCAAAACCGATGTATCTCTGTTATTACATTTTCAAAATTACAATAACATTGATTTAGAGAGTGTTGTTTCCACAACTCAAACCAGATGTGCCTGCTGCTGACTACTTCTAAAGAGAAAGGCTATGCTTTAAATTAATTAGTTTGTATTGCATTACTTCAAGAAAATCATGTTTGGGTGGGGGGTATTATGAAAATTTGACTTTTTGGAGCTTTACATTGCATTATAATGTTAGTCCCTGCAATTGTAGTTATAAACATTGTGTGCATTTAAAAAATAACTTAAGACATTTGACTTCGCATAACAGAGGTATCTGATGCCTAGAAATTGGCCTCTGTCTCTTTAAGAAGCTCCTGCTCTTTCCAACACTCTGCCTTCAACACTCTGTCACAACAATGCCTTTCCATTATGCTGTTTACAACAGTTCTTAGGCGAATTGGTTGAAACTCAAAATCTTTTCGCTTTCAGGTTTCAAACATGGTGTCAAGTAGTATTTTTTTCTTGACATTAACAACCTTCTGTAGTGCATTTTGACTAAGGCAATGGGTCAGATAAACCATAAACTTTGTAGGTGTGTTTTATATGTAGGTGTGCTTTATATGTATTAAGCAACCCAGCTGGAAAGCCTAAACTCCCCTCAAAACAAAAGCGTAAGATTAGGTGTGACGTCAGTATGAAAGAACGTTTCATTCGAAAGTTTGTTTTACTAATCAGGTTTGCTGCAAATGATGGCTAACCTACAAACTAAGCTCATGAATGTTGGTGTGTGAGAAGTGAAGCAACTGAATTGTTGACTCAGTTGTCCTCCCTCATGCTGTGCTTTGGCTTTGCTCCTGTTCTCAAAGCCGTAAGCAGGAGGATTTATTATCCCCTACAGTCGCTAGCCCCATGGAAGATCTGTCTCAAAGTGCCTTATTGTTTTCAGTCTGCACATGTTTCTGTCCTTTAATGTAAATAAAGCGTGAAAACAAAACAAAAAGATATATTTTCAGTTTGGGTTTTATGGACCGTGTCTTGTGTCTGTCTGTAATCCCATCATTTTTTGAAGGTCTGTTGAAATTTACAACAGTGTACCTTACATGTGAGCGCTGAATCCACTTGGTTAATGAAAGTGTTTACATACCTCCAATATATCAGGTTTGGAGTTTCGTGGAAAATGGAATATTACCCAGGGATACAGTTTAAACAAACACTGAAAGCCGGGACGTGTTGCTCAATGGAATGGGATCAGGTCTTTATTAATCCATCACTTATTGGCCTTCATAGTGTTCTATGTTTTCTGCACTTCAAACCTTGCATGTGTCCATTGTATTGTCCAAGTTCAAGTCATCGCACAGACTTCCTTTGGGCTACACCGTCTTCACAGAAGCTGAGGAAGAACTGGCTGTCTTTGAAGTATAAACAGATGGGACTCTTTTCAAGCCCTTCAAAGAGAGCATTTGAACTTTTTATGTATACATTTTTTTGTAGTGCAAACACTTACAGCTAGACAGTTTTAGGTTGTAGACTCACATTGCACTGACCGGTTGCCCAATTCATACTGACAGGAGCTGTCATATGGGTTTGGATGTTGGTATAATGCAGACACAAATAATAAAAAAAATTTCCATAGCAGGTTGTGATACGTTCCCTATCTATGTATGGCCTTACAGGGTGGTGTAGTTATTACCACTGTTGCCTTGAAGATAGAAAACCAGTTTATTTTTTTCTCCTTGTACTTGCGTGGGATCACTGTGGGTGGATTTTATCTTACAATCTAAAAATATTCATCTTTGCTTAATTAACCACTTTAAATTGCCCTTAGGTGTGAGTGTGTATGTGCAGAGCTGTTAGCCCCAGCTGGGTGATTCCCAGTGACTGGTTATATCACCATTACTACAAAACTATTACGGAGGATCCTAACTCCCCTTATTAAAAATATGTACAGTGTGACTTCCTGTTACTGCAATAAAAGATTACATTATATTATGACTCCTTTACACATCTTGGCCAGGCATGCTAATAAATGTGGGCTCCACAATAAGTTATATTTTGTGATAATATAGTTATAGAGGAAAATTTTCACTTACTCATAGTACTCAGCTGCTGGGGTGATCTTGTACTTGGCATAGGTACCATTGCCAAGGACAGACCCATTGATGTGGTCAGGGTCAGTGCAGTTTACGCTGTTCCAGGCATTGTCACATTTCAGCCATGGGAGCTCACGTGTCATGGAGGAGAACAGGTAGTGAAGTGACCAGGCAATGATGACGTTGTAGTAAAAACCAACATACAAGGCTATGACAATCACGGTGTAGCCCACACCTGACAGAAACAGGAATAATTATAAAACAGGAAAAATATAATGTTGCATATTTACACTAATCAAATCACAAGCATTTGTAACTGTTTAACAGATAAGGTGGAAAGTACAGATATGTAAAAGACTTTCTTTGCAGAATATTAGTCTCAACATACACATTCTTTAGTGGCAATCATTTATTGTCTGGTTTAAATTTGAAGTGTTTTTCTGCCCTTATTTTCATAAAGTATCAATTAGAGATTTAGCAGCAGGTGGATGTAAAACCACCCTTATCCATTGAAAACTCAGAACCTAAATTAGTGCTATCTACAATGCATTGATAGTAACTGTACATAATTTTTGACCTCGTTTAAGGGAGAACATGAAGCCTGTGTTGTGTTATTCTATCTGCACTGGAATGTGACGTCTTCACATGAAACAGAGGAGCCTCATAAACCCTTCACTTGCTCATTCGGCTCAGGAAAATAACAAACCCTCCCACCTTTTTGCTGAAGCCAACAAAAACACCAACTGGTGCCATTTTAAAACATACTGATCTGAGAGCGCCTGAAAATCTACTTCTTAGATCTCCTTAATGCATTAAATCTCCTTTTTGCAAATCTATTTTGTAGGTACATTTCTCAAAAATGTGCCACAATTAGATTTCATATGTGATTTATAGACAGTTAATGTGTCTGAGTAAAAATCAGAGGCAATGACTCATTTTCTATATGAGTCATTGTCATTGTCTATGACACATATCAGCACAGTTATATGTGATTCTAGTGCTGGTATGCAAGACAATTTCCATTCCCTCACTTAAGTGAAACAAAATGTAGCAAGGAGCCAGAATGGTGCGAGTACAGTGAGAGCGAATGAATGACCTGGTGTGACAGGTTTTAGTTACAAGGGACTCTTTTCTACCTTTGAGGGGGGTAAAGGAGAAGAACAAAACGCTAAAATTAAAGGGCAAGGACACATGAGAGGCCGATAAGAAAAGAACATGCTGATCTGTAAGTTTAAAAGGTTACAACGAGACTGAAGTCAATATGTTGTGTGTGTTTGAATCTGAATGTGAGTCCTATAAGTCTGTGTATGTTAAACAAAAATACCTTTAAAGATTGGGCATATTTTCCAAACTGTAGCTGCTCCCTCCCTGTTGTATTGGCCCAAGGCAAGTTCCATGTAGAACAGTGGCATCCCAGCAATGACCAGGAAAAGAGTATATGGGATTAAAAAGGCACCTGAAAAGACACAAATCATCAAATTGAAGTGCTTTTCTTCATTTTTCTTTGAGTTTGATTTTTTGTGAGAAGAAAATGTTGACAAGTGGCAGTGTTATGGATTAAGAAGGGAAACAGGACGGCCAGAGGGCTTGACATTCTTAGAAAAATAGTGGGAAGGATCAAAGCTATTTTCATGGTGTGCTTCAGAGGCACATCCACCCCAACGTAGGAAACAAGCTTTGATAATTGAATTGGTCTTGACACTGTCCATCACAGGTGACACATTATCTCCAGTAATGAATAAATATTCGCCAAAGGCCAGTCTGATTGACAGTTCTGTGCTGGGGTTGGACCACTGAGGGTGCAGAGTAAGAACATGGTGATTTTATTTTTACATTTGAATAGAATATAAAAACAAACAGAGGACAGGGCACAGGTTCCAGTGAGCCCTCTGTTGTCATTGACATGGGAGGTTAAAAAAAAGCAGCACTATTTTAAGCAATCCTTTGTTGGTTTAGCTACACAAACTTATTCTTTTCCCTCTCACCACACTGCAGATTCAGCATTCAATTGTTTCGAATCAGTTGTCATGAGCTCAAACACCACTTACATTAAAGGTTCACATATCAGAGGATGACCTTAAACATCACCGATTGGGGCATTTCAAAGTGAAAAATAATAAATAAATAAATAAATAAATAAATAAATAGACTGCTGTCTGCAGAATAATTTCAGATTCATCCAAATAAACTAAAAATAAATCATAATAATACATGTCCAACAACCTGTAACAGGACACCTGACATTTTGCTTGATGATCTTGGTAGTTGTTTGAAATGATCAGACAGAGTCAAATTATACACTTCACTTGCGCATGAGGAAATTTAAAATGGGGCATTTCCTCGATCATGAAAGCAAAAACCCACCTCCCCGTTTATACTCCTGGGACTATTATCGGAGATTAAAGGCGCTAAAATTAGAATTGAAACAAAGTCTACAACCACTTTGAACATCAAAATCACAAACATGTTTTAGCCTTCTGATGAATCCAGGAATTGTAAATGTTGTTAATAATAATAATAATAATAATAATAATAATAATAATAATAATAATAATAATAATAATAATAATAATAATAATAATATGTGTATTAAAACAGACTACATCAGTACAGGAACACAAAAATCTTCTCTATAATATTTTCGCAGCATTAGCATTTATTTTATTTAAATGTTCTCATATGCAAACTGCAAACTAAGAGTTTGCTGCTTTCTGTTGTTTTTTTGTGCTATTTTACGCACATTAGAGATAAAATACATTGCTCACTCACCTCCTCCGTTTTTGTAGCACAAGTATGGAAATCTCCAAACATTGGCCAAGTCCACAGCGAAGCCAATAACGGACAAGAGAAAGTCTATTTTCTTGCCCCAAGTTTCTCGGTCGCCCTCAGGAGGCGCTCCGGGCAAACCCACGCGGTTCCCAGGGGTGGAAGTAATGGAGGAGCTGGTATACTGGACACCATTCTGGTCCTTGACCAGTATCAGTTCTACCTCTTTTTTCTCCACATCGCACTGTTTCAGCGGTGCGACTGATGACAGTTTGTGCTCTGGCAGGATCTGGATGTTCATCTTCTCCGCGATGAATGTACGAAGCCCTCGCCGGTGCGATGGTCTCACAGCTCCCTGTGGGTCCTGGTAGAGCTGGCTTTCTGAGTTGATGCGCTTGGCAAAAACAGTAACAAGGGACTGTTCCCCAGCGTAACTACCTGTGACACCTCCGTGTTCATCGGCTAGAGAGAAGAAAGGGGGAAAGAGTTTGGAAAGGTTAGGAATTCGTGCGTAAAGTTTACGCATCTAGGAAATCACGGTTTAGAGCCTCAACAGGGGGATAAATGGCATAACCATGTCTACAGCAGACAGACCTGATGTCCATGTGCTTCTGCTACAAGTACATTAAGATGAATTATTATCTCTAATTCACAGCAATACAAAGTGTCAAGGGTATTCTACTCCAGTACGTCACCAAACGTGCTGAGGACATTACGCAAGAGTGAGACATATCTCATCGAAATTAAGTCCAAGATAAAAGGATATTATAATATGAGTCAAGCTACTAAAGCAGTGCAAAGACAGCTCTTCAGCTGCTATCCCGTACTTGATAAAACTAAGGACACCTCTCCATGACCCGATGCTGCTGCGCTCCGGATGCGTCTGAGGGAAGACTGCCCATTCTGAAGGAACTTTGAGACTCGCCTTCTCAAGCTGAGACGATTAAAAAAAAAAAAAAATGCGAGCTTTGAAATCTGTTTCCTCTCTCTCTTCCACGTGATATTTTATAATTGAACATTTTCGTTTCTTCTGTTGAATGTTAGTGTTGTATGATCGCCAAGTAATAAACTTTCAGCTTATGACTGCGCATGATCCAGGCGGTTTAAAAGAAGCATTTGAGACTAACTTTACTTTGTTCTCAAGTGGGAAAAAATCTGAATAAAAACTTAAAAGACTTTTTTTGAAGTTTTACATTAGAGCAAAAGTGTAAGATAATGTATTTCTGTGTATGTGTGATTTTAGAGTTTTGACATTTCTGTTGTGCAATATAACTTCACCTTACCCTACGGTTCCAATAAGCACTTGAATTTAGCATACAGGAAAACTTTCTTAATGTTTTAATTTGGACTTATCTGTTTCTTTTCTTCTGTAGACATATTGAATTACTGTTTTCTAAGAAGCCGTAAAAGCTTTGTGTCCCACGTGTAATTTAATCCCACAGCAGCTTTAGCCAGGGGCAATGATTTCTATTAGATATGGTTGATCAGTTCATCCCATTAGAGTCAATGAATGTCCTGTTTGCTTTCCAGTGCTTGTTTTATAAAGCCCTAATAGGGCTGGGTTTTTTGGCGTTTTGTTTGTGGAGACTGAACAACCACAGCGCGGGCAAAGCACAGGACCAGGCAACAAGGCATGGAAACGGTATTACTGATGCTTTCTCTTGAATTTGCGTTTCTTTCTATTTACCTCACATTAAACATTACAACTTCCTCATACTAACAAAAACTTGTGTTAATGTTTTTTTTATTGAACAAGTTGATTATTCACATTTAAACAGTAACATCTTGACAAACACTGCACAGTTCACATTTTTATTACAAATGACACAGAGAACTGACCCTGCAGATAGGAGCTGGACCCATGACTCTTTACCTTTTTCTTGCTATATCAAAGGGGAGCTCTGCATAAAAGAAAATGATGGCACTATTCACCTTTTACCTTGATGATGTTTCACCCCTTGATTTGCTTATAAAAAGTTCTTGGTAAGATGCTTTTTTGGTTCTCTGTGAAGGTCTGAGCTTTGACATGTTGACCTCCAAATGAGATTTTAATGAAAGATGACAAAGCCACATGACGACCCTATGAGGATTTAACCTGAGCATTTGCTTGGGGTCACATTCAAAGACTCCCTTTGTCTTTGTTGTTGTGCATCATTATTAACACATTTTAGTGTTGTAGTGTTTTGCAGAATCCCTATTTTAAAAACGCACAGATGTATTATGGTCCAAAATACTCAAATTCAAAGAAAATATGATTAAATACGAGCAGTGTCTGATTGTTTGTGGAAAGGTGTTTCAAGAGGAATGGAAAAAGCTACACAAGGACTCACGTCCCCAGGGTCTGCGATTTGTCTTCTGTGGCAATTGTAGGAGACTAGTGATGACCACAGGCAGTGCGATAAAATATAGTGGTGAAAAAGTTTTGTAAGATAGGAGGAGCCAGGTTATGCAGGGTTTAAATTGAATGTGTCGAGTGATGGAATGTCAGGGAAGGTTTCTAACAGAATATTGTAAGAGAGGTTGAGAAGAAGTGTACAAGAGTAAGATGTTCTAAAGTTTAATAAGCAACAAAAGATAAGCTGTAAGAAATTGCAGTTGCAGTAAAGAATGGGAAAATGTAAATTAATGTTCCAGCGGCAGCAAAGGGAAGAGAAGAGCAGAGGCTAGCAATATTTTCAGACGGTTGAAGATAAGTTTAGAGATATTTGCTAATGTTTTTAATGAATGTTGTGGGCCTGTTGAAGATGTCTTCTAAAAGAACTGCTTCAGAGGGAGGCATGAGATACAATGAGAACTTTAGGTCCAAATATTAGTTGTTGAGTAAAAGAAAATATAGATGCATCCATGGTTTTATTTCTCTAAAGAATTTTGTAAAAATGGAGGGTGTTGTGGAGGATGTGGATATCGAGTTGTGTAGTACCAGGGTTAACAACCCTAGTAGATTTAGATTTAACAAAATCTGCTAATATTGCCAGCATTTTTCTTCTGACTAAAAGTAACATCAATATTTTGGAGTAGCTCAGAGTACTGTCTTAAATCTGATAAAGAATCTTTGAAGGACTCTTAAGATGGCAAAGACTTTTTCCAACTTCAAAGACTTATCATTGTTTGTTTTTTCATATGCTTTGTCAAAGTAGCAGTGAGAACTTTCACAAAAGTCAGAAATTACAAGTATATTTCTGTAACACTAAAGATTTTCTCATAAATTATCGAAAGGGCATAAATATTTTTCTGCATCCAGTTTTTTACATATTTTGTGAATGTGTAAAATGTTCCTTTAATTGCTTATCAGAAACAAACTTCATGAGTGAATGAAGATAATTTAAGATCTACATCTGACAGAGTTCGGAATCATTTTAATCTTAACTGCACAACTTTAAGTTGTAGGAATATCAGTGGAAGTGATGTCTGTAGTGGTAAATGGCCAAAAAACGATAAGCTAAAAGAAGAAAAGGTGAGGACCAAGCACACAACCTTAAAGGACACCATGGGAGGTGCCAGGGAGAAGGTGAACTTATTAAGATGAAAACTTTTTTTTGTACGACATGCACTGAACCAGGACAGGACACTAGTGGTGATAAATTTAATATGCTCAATGAACAGCTTTAGATTTGAGATGGACACAGTTATATTAAAAAACTGAATTTGACAAGGCCCTATAAAAGTGTCATAAATATGCAGTATTTTTGTCATTAGGCACAAGGAGATTTCTATAAGACATTTGGGTTAAAGTATTAGAATTAAACGACTTTGAACTAGCTGTGCATCCTATTCAAATTCCTTGGTATAAATCACACGTCTTACTAAAGAAACACTTTTCCATGACTTTTTAGCATTAGAGATTTTTCCGTATTCCAGAAATGTCAGGTCTTTTCCCCTGCATGCTTTATACATTTAGAGAGAAAAGTAAGAGTCATTTGTCTGGTGACAGATATATTTCTGGGCACTAGACAGCACATCTGGGGAATCTGGGTAAAACGGCAATATTTAATGGTAAAGTAATGTGAGCTTCACCTCAGGTCTAGCACTGAAGAGGGACTGTCAGTGACTGTCCAATAAAGTCGCTGTTGTTTGGATTTATATCAAGGGATTTTTACATTTCTATATTTTTTGTTACATTAATATATAAAATAACATAGTGCACACAAAATTCAAATTAAGCACAAGAGCAAAGAGTAATCAAAAAACAGAAAACCTGTCACTTTGCAAGAAATAAATTGTTTAAACATCAAGAAATTAGTTTTCAAACCTTCAGTTCATCAAGTTCTTTTATTAAGCATTCCAAAAATTATGGTAGCTAAACTCAGTAAAATACAGGATTCTTTGCTTTATTCTCAGAAGTACTGGGCCAAACAGCAGGCACATTTACTGAACATGTTTTTTCCTTGCCCCACAAAGTGCAAAGAGTTGAACTTGACTTTGTTTAAAGTTTGTTTAAAAACTATAAACCGTTCTGCACTTGATTTGGCAAGTACAAGACAAATAGTTTTTTGTGTTTTTTTTAACCAACCTCAGGCTGACCCATCCTTGAAAATTACACAGGAAAAGTCTTTGCCCATGGCATCTGGAAAAGAATGAAATGCTGAGATGTGAAACACCCAAAACACCAAGCAAGAAAACAAACCCCCACTGCGGATAGTGGTGCTGATATTGCTGTCGGACATCCCATTTTTTGTACAGTATCTCCAGCCTTGCCCTCTTCAGGACCTTCACTGTTTCTATAAACCATCGCATGGGAAATTAGGAACAATCACTTTCCTGAGACAATAATGGGAGAGAGAAAATCAACAAGGTGTCATCTGGTGCGGCAAGGAAACCTAACAATGAGGTTTGGAGGAACTCCCTGAGGAGCTGAAGCCGACCGGCTGCCAGGCTCAGGCCTGCAGGAGTCAAATGCGTGAGGTGTGGAGATGAATGCTTATTAAGTCAGCACAAATGTCTACTCAACAGACATCAATCAAAAGTGCACGTGTTCGTCTAACAGAGCAGCTGGACGATCAATTTTAAGACATTAAAAGATGCTATTTGAGATCCAGCAGTTTTTTACTTGAAAATGCTTAGATTTTTTTGTCTAGTGCTTTTGTTTTTCACATATTTCTGCACAAAATCATACATTATAGTATATCCCTCCCTGGCAGTGCTGAGTTACAGGAACAATTTAGGTGAAAGTTAAAACTTGCAACCTGATCCATTACATAGGTTTTAAAATGTAGTTGACGCATGTGAGGGAGCACAGTTTTACTGTTTTAATTATTCAGCATGTCATTTCCAGTATTTACAATAACATACCTTGCTCTGAAGTTGCAGCCAGGAGAATTTTTGGACTTCTCTAACCTGTAAACTATTTCTGCATAGTATCGGCACAGTGTGCTGACCTTTTGAATCCCTGCATCCATGTTCGTCAAGCAGGATAAAGGCAAGGTCAAAGGAGTGTGAATACACACCCAGGTATCCTGTTGTTATAGGCGGGAAAGTCCATTATATAGGAGCGCAAGGCATAACTTATTTTGAATTTGTGCTCTTATGCAACATTCTTAAAACATAAACACTTATGATGCCTTAGCCTCTAAAATAAATCTGTTCATGACCGTTTTGTACTACTGGGTAATTATGCACACACTGGAAATATGGTTTCTTGTTAAGGTACCATTTTGTCACATTTTGTCATCTTAGAACCACAAACTTCAATGTATTTTATTAGAACATTTCACCAAGTATTGATGATCACTGATGAAAATGCTAAAAGTATGGCACAGCTGCAAACTTCCTAAGAAAGTGTTGTGCACCTAATCTAACCAACCAGATAACGCGTGCAATAATAACAGAAGCAACCAAAAAGTCGAATGAAACTCTCGAGAACTCAGGCAGGAGAACCTGTGGACACAAAAGGAACTAGATGTTGACTTCAAACTCCAACCTTTATAAAGAAGTACCAAGAATGAAGCCATTTTTAAAAGAAAGTCAGAAGTTCGACTTACAGTTTGCTACAAGCCATTTCAGCAACCGCAACAAATGAGAAGAAGTTAAAGTCAAATTAAATTAAAATGTAACTCTTTGGTCAACATGGAAAATGTTATTTGTGGTAGAAAGCTAACACTGCTTTCTACCACTGCATGATGTCGGGATGCTTTTTTTTCACCAGAGACAGGGTAACTTGTATTGATAGAAAACAAATGAACAGAATTACATACAGAACAATCATAGAAAACTTGTTAGAGGTGACAAAAGACTTGAGGCTGAGGCTCAAGTTTGAGAGGGTCAAAACCTGTAAACGTAAAATGGAATAGTTTAAGTCAGGGGTTTTCAAATCCAGGCCTCCAGGACCAAAGTCTAAAACTTTAAGGTGTGTTGGACCAGCAACACATCTAAAAGCTGCAGGGCACTGGCCCACAAGGCCTGGATTTGAGAACCCCTGGTTTACATTAAAGCAAATTTGTTTGTCAGATATGAAAATTTGAAAAACTTCAAGAGGTTGGTCCACTTTTTCAGCAAACTATATCTGTAAAATTATGTAAGGCATTAAAATTACAACAACAAAAGAAGAACTGTACATGCAGACATTTGCTATTGCACTGACTTGTTAGTTCTACATAAAATAGAAAATGTTTTTTTCTTGACCTTATTTTACTTGAACTAGGCAACAAGCTTTTGGTGAAATTGATGCACCAAGTTGTGCTGCATCAACTTAATGATGAGGCCTGTTGGTTCTGACCTTTTCTTCCAGCCTGACACAGTGATCCTCCCAACCATATAGGGGGCCTGAGTCCCCATATGGTTGTGTGTTTGTGTTCACAAACACAAGCTGCTCATTCATTCGGGTCCTGAGGAGACCAAATCAAATTACGAACACATATCTCCCACAATCTAGTGCGACAGGATCACCCTCTAGGCAGGGCTGAAATGGATACAGCAATATACAACCAAAGGAAAAGCGGCGGGATGGAGTGGCGCGGGGGATAGAGAGGAGAGCAAGCACTGTGGGTGGGGAAGAATCCAAACTGTGGTAAACATGGCGACAAAAGGCAGTTTAATTGATTCCATGGCATCTCATCAATTTTGATCAAAATGAAATGAGCCTCTGTACGTCTGAAAAGGTTAAAACAAATTGAACGAGGAAATCGCAGCTGGTAATCACAGTTAGTCTAACAGGGAGCATTTAATGAGGAGTTCGTCTCTCCACACTTCCTTTCAGCCTCCTTTATGCCCTACATACATTTTTGTGTTTCTATTAATATTGGCATACATATTAACATGATGCTCACAACCACATACAGAAATCAGAGTTGGTTCAAGTGGCTTCATGACTGAAAAGCATTTGAATGCTTTGCTTTATAAAAAAAAATAAACTACCATAAAACATGTTATTTGAAAATAATAAATAAAAATATGTTTAAAATGTGTAATTGTGCACCCAAGTTGAGAAAGCAAATAAATATGTTGACAAAGTCTTCTTTTTACACAATGAGCATAAATGATGGGTCATACAGACGTTAACTGAGGAAAAGGAACCGCATAGAAACGTGTTATCATTCTGAAGGGATGGATAACACTGATGGGTCTTAAAGCAAAATGTACATTTTTATAATGTTTCAAGAATAAAAATAATACAACTAAAGTGACACACAGAGCTTAATGACTCAACTGCACCCACAGCCATACAAGCAGCAAATATTTAATATACTCAACATCTGAGATTCTGTAGGCTCCTGGTAAATGCAGAAGAACAAAAAAAAACTTTTCATTTCTTAAATATCTATTTGTCTTAACTAATTTTATTTGATTTTATCAAATGTGTCATTGGCTTGTTTTATTTTATTTTAGGCAGGATTTATCATTACATTAGAGTTCAACATAAATAAAATATAATGCTTTATAATTTTTTTTAGGTTTTTGAAAGTTTCTGTTAACAGTTTTTATGCTCAAGTACATCTCTGATGTTTCTTACAATTTTATTTATTTATTCCTTTCAGCTGTAAAATTTGTAAAAAAAATTATTTACTTAACTTGTTGATGGTTGTTTTCATTTGTTGTTCTCACATCTGCAAAGCTCTTTGTGTTACGTTTTTCTGTATAAAAAGCTCTGCAGAAATAAAATCAGACTCTTTGATATGTGTCTGTATGAAGAATGTGCACAGAAGTGAAGCCAGAGGCTCTGTGTTGTAAAATCGTTGGAGAAACCTGAGAGGGAAACAGAGGGCACCCCTAAAATCCCAGGAGAAGCCTCCTCCAAGGTTACAAGCAGGACAAAAAAAAAAAAAAAAAAAGTTTCTTATATTAACCTCAGCTGGGGCTTTTTTCAGTTCGCAAGTTTTCCCCATGAATCCATGAGTTTTCTTTAGGTATCCCAACTTACTTCCACAGTTAAAAAATATGTATGTCAGAATAATTGGTCGCTATAAAATTTCATGTAGGTGAGCGTGTTTTGAAGTGAAACCCACTGGACTGCTTGATCTGGACATCCAGCTGCCATGTCACCCTAAACAGAGTTAAGCAGACAGAGGATGAAGCAATATTTTAGCTTTATATTCTCATACTTGTAAAATATTGAGCTGAGAAATCATTGCTTTGATTTTGCTTTGCTTTCTGTACTTGAATATGATTGAATTATTTTGCTAAACATGTGAATATTTTCTCACCAATTGCTCAGTTAGAATTCACCAGAGACACATTTATTTTTTTACCCAAATGCGTCTGCCTTCATAAGGAACATCCCTAATTTCTACGTATTAGGAAAACACTAGACATTCAGACACTAATTCTCATTCAACAAACGTATGTGTCAACCTAAATTGAATTTTGTTATCTAGGGCCCAAATGTCACAACTTATTAAAACCCAGAGAGCTGGATGGGCACACACTAGACAGAGAACAGCTAACTGCTGGCACCTTGTGGCAGTTTTAGAGAAACATCATTACAGCTGCTGAAAAAGTAATTAGATTTCATGGTGAATAAAAAAAAAACCCGCAACAAATAAGGAAAACAAAGAGCAAGTATTCTGTTATTGTTTTATTCTAAAAAGCAAACTTTGCAATTTTCAAAAAAAATAAAAATAACCCCTCCCCCCAAAAAAACAATAATAACACAGCTCACATAATTGCAATACGCTCTGCTAAATAAATAACAATGCGGTTTATTACCCCTAAGGAATATGCTGCTGTGAAGAAGCACTGTTGGCTTTTTGCTCACAAATTGCCCTATTTTCAATGCTTGATTTGCTTTAGTCAACTTAGCAGCACAGGCACTCTGCTGTCTCAGCAACAACTAGCATCAGTAGAAATGCAAATAGGTACACATGCAAAGCAAACTTCTGTCTAATTATACGGCCGTCTTACAAGGTTTTTGTCCCTGAGCGATGCAAAAAAGTGTAAAGCGCAGCATCTATGTTCATTGTAAACATAGCTTTCGTACAGAATATAACTCTGGCTCACCAGACTGGAAAGCTCTTACTGCAGCTTACTGAACACTAATTATACAGCAACACAGAAGCACAGGGATCCTTTGCTTATGATTAAAGATACGGTGGTTTGGCATTTTTGTTTCTTATGTAAATACAAACCACAAAGACAAAAAATAAGGTGCACAGGATTGTGTTCATCTCAGTGCAACAGAGTGATTCTACAAAAATAGGATTCAAGTTTAACTATGGAAGAATGACCATGTCCTGCTGCAATAAGATGATTCTTAACAGAAAATTAATCTTATTTTACTTTTTTTCATCCTATGACAAATACTCGTTATGTGATTATTATTTTAAAATCTATAAGGCACTACTTTTAAAATAAAAAAGCACTCTAAAATCAAATGCTTTAATTGTTTGACTTAGATGGCAACAAGTTGGCCTTGAATTTGTTTTTATTTTGTTTTTTCTGCCAGTGCAATCAAGCAAAGTTTACAGGTATTGATAGTCTCAGTCATCCTTTTTGTCAGAGATGCTGTCCTCAGTTGCTTCTCCTTTACAGATTTGTCCGGCTAATTCCAGATCACCCGGCATTGCCTCTTGGCTCGCTTGGTATCTCTGAAGCTCCAGGTAGGTTGTGAAGAGTTTGGCATACTCGGGGTGGCTTGAGGCAAACATCTGAAATTCATCTGAAAATCGAGGAAGAAAAACATAGAATAACTATTAGTACGCAGTGGAACTACGGGCATACCTGGAAGTTAAAGTAATGATAAATGTATTCAATTACTCACTGCACACATTCCAGTGTCTTTGCCAAAACACTTGTACAAACAACCTTGGAGCATCTAAATGCCAAAATGTAGCTTGACATGAAAGAGCTAGCACAATTAACTTACTGAAAGTGATAAAACCAGAACCATCTGCATTAATCTCTCTGAAGAGCTTTGTCATGTCCAGGTCTGGCACTCCCAGAGCAGAACGCAGCAGAGAGTTAAACTCATCGAGGGAGATTTTCCCATCTTCATCTATGTCAAACAGCTACAGCAGAGAGAGCAAAAAGTTAAGAGTTAAATTTATGTTTCCTTTAAAGGCTGGCAGGCAGGGAAGGAAATTATTAAATAACAGAAAGGGTGTTGTGAGACAAAATACAGCAACTTAAATTTTGTTGTATTAATTGGCAGAGGAAAAGCTTTCAGTTACGGTAAATAAATGCAAAAACTGTTTATTCAAAATTATATTTGGTTTCATGTCCGGCAAAATGACTCCAGCAGACACTCTTTGTTAACTTGATGTTGTCCATGCCTTTCTGTCTCTGGTTTCTAGCTGCTTCTGACTGCCGTGCACAGACAGTAAAGGCAGATCTGGGAGCAGAATCTATGTACTTCCAGCTTATGTTCCTCATTATTTACTTAAAAAATCGAATGAAAAAATAACAGCAGCAGGAAACGCTGCCCAAATAGAATAAGTCGTTGAATAAAGAATTGCAAATAAAGCACCAGTTTTGAAGGACTCTTCCTACTCAAATACATAGGTTACCATCAATGTGAATATTTCCCCCCATCCTACCTGGAAAGCCATTTTTAGTACATCTTTGGTGTTTGCTGGTCGGCACAAGATGTTGACACCGATAACATACTCCCTGAAGTCAATTGTGCCATCCCCGTCCTACAGAGTGCAAGACAAGCAAAGCTGACTATGTCAGGAATTCATGTTGTTTATCCTTCATCTGGAATTCATTAAATATATACCAGATTGTATCAACAGTTCTGACAGTGACACAAGAACAGCGGATGAGAAACAAGAGTTATTCTTATTTTTTAAAAAAGTACAGTTTATACATCAAATGTGATACTGGAAGTTGCTTTTGCATTTAGTTCTGTTCATCAACTCAAAACTACACGCTCATTCATAATTTGTAGTAAACTTTAAGTTGATCAGCTCTAGTAGCCTTTATTCAACAGTAATCTGACAAGAAGGGGGCTGAGAGAAGAGGGTAAAGACATGAGGCAATTGCAACGAGGACGGGACTCGAAATCAGGAAGTAGCGCCGCTTTACACAGTACAGTGGAGATGTTACTCACACTGACATCTTATTAAATTATTTTAAACCACAGAAACAATATGGAAGAAAACAAATTTCCCAAACAATTTGGTCCACTTTGATATTGAAACCCACCCAGTGCCTAAATACAAGATAGTGCAGGTTTTTAGCAAGAGTATTATTCAGCAGTCAAAGCTGCAATGGGACATAAAAGGTTTTGGAAACAAACACCCTCACCCTGTCAAACAAGGCAAACAGCTCAGCAAGAACAGGGTTCACAGGAAGCTTTAGGATCCTCGCAAATTCCTCAATGGTTATGTTCCCTCCCTTGCAGGAAGAGGCCATGGCTGCAAAACTCTCAAGTTCCTTCTTCAAACAGTCCCACTTCAGACTACATGAACAAAGACAAAAGTGATTACCTTTTTCCCCCCACTTCTACTAAATTGGCATTGGAAAAGAAAATTATAAAGTCTGAAGAGGTGCAGGTGATGTTCTTACTTGAGTTTTCGACTGATTTTAGTGAACTCCACCAGGCCAGTCTCCATGGGAAGTGTTAGCTCTCCAGCTGAGATCATGAGGCGGCAGTCTTCATAAGTGTGGTCTGTCACTGGAACGCCCAAAGCCCTGAAAGTACGAATCTCAGCAGTCAGCCTAAATGCTTTTAGATGTGGATGCAAACAAAATTTAGGCATTCAAATATCATTGGTGCAATAACTAAACTCAGCATGCTCCATTGTCTCTCACACTGGAGAATGTATAAATATATACTTCCAATTTTCTATTGAGTCTTGTTCCTCTATGTACTCAAGGGGAAAAAAGTAAAATGGGTGATTCAAAGCAAGGGAATTGTTTTGTATACCAGCTTTCAACAACAGACAAATGACTTCCATGAGTCTTAACAGACACATGGACAATGAGAACTCACTTGGCCATGATGTCTCTCACTCTGCTGGCAAAAAGAGCGGGGCTTTTCTTCTCGTCCTCTTTGGGGACGTATGGTGGCAGGAACTGGAAAACAGAACAAAAAGGAGAAAAGGGTTGCAAAGAAGGTCAAGCAGAAAGCAAACTTCTAAGCCAGACACTTGGTTACCTCAACCTCCACGGTGGTGTAGAGCTGGCACAATGTCAGCAGCAGCACCATAGTCCTGTGAGTAAAACAAGGCGGAAAGTTCATTTAAAGTTACAAAAAATGCTGTTAGTCTTTAAAATACTCCCAGATGTATAAAGCATAAACACAGATTTCAAGCAGGCATGGTGCGCCAATGAATCAAAAATTAAACTAAAACTCTATTAAACCCACAGATTAAACAAGATGGTAAATCATACTCACCCAGTATGACCTTGCCACGTCCAGGTCACTGTATCCTAAAGAGCAAACATTAAATACAAACAGTTCTGAAATGTTTAAAAACGCATTGTAATAAGCAACGTGGAAAAGACAAATCAGACGATAATTATCTAACACTGAGATTCCATGTATTTTGTAAAAGTACTTAACTAATGATTGCTCATTTATATAACTAGAGGATCATGAGTCAAAAATGTTAATGTTATAATTTTTGAGAAAGTTCTTTATTGCCTTCTAGTTGTTATTACAGCATGGGAGGATGCAAGAACATCATCATTAAATTGGGCAGTATACATCTTTATCATAATCAAAATCTCTGCATGATTGTAACAAAATTCTTAAAGGAAGACATGCGTTATTGTACAGCAATCATAACACTCACCATTTTGTTGGGATATCTGAGAAGAACAGGCTGCACCGGAACCCCTGGGATAAAGGCACCTACAAAAGAGATGAGGCTGTCATTATGGAAGAATGACAAATATGTAGCCTTTGTTGTTGTTATTTTTTTTATTGGAATGACATTCCTACTTTCGGACCCAACTCAGAACAAATTGGCCACACACTCGAGCAGAATCTACATTAAATATTGATTGGAGGCCAAACATGAAGAGGTTTTCTGGGTGAGATTTAAGCTGAACACAGAAGCAGAAGAAGAAACCACGCAACAGGAAGCAAAGTCTTTACTTAGCAGTTTTTTTCTGGTATAAGAGAAAAAAAAAATCATAAAAACTGAGTAGTGGAAACCAGAACTAAAACAGCCAACAAATTAAAACTGTTAGCATTAGCAACTAAGACCATCTATACAATTGTGTAAATATATAGCAATAATTGCCCTCTTATACTTCTATTGTATTATTAGTCACATTTATAAATATTTAAAATTTATTTTTAAAAAAAACAAAGATAACCTGAATGAATACATAATGCACCTTTTAAATTATTAGGTCACTTATTAAGTGGAAAACGTCAGTCAAATCAAACTGTAAACAGTTATTTGTAGTAACTGGTTCTCAGTCGATCAAAGCGCAGTGAAGAATTTTAGCCCACTCTTCTTTGCAGAATTGTATAAAATGAGCCACGTTGGATGGTTTTTGAGCATGCTCCTGTTAAGTCACACTATAACATTTTGTCTGGATTTAAGTCCAGACTTTGATTATGCCACTCCAAAACCTGCACTGTGTTTTTACTTTGTCCAATGTCCATTTGACCACAGTCAAACCCTTCGTTTTGGTAAGTTAGATTAATTATTTTATGGTTACTTATCAAAGCATCAAACCTACCAAAGTAAACCACAAACCAAAGTGGTGTGTTATGAAACTTTCTGGTTTACACAGAAAAATTAAAGTGTTAGTCAAATTTCAAGTTTATTTGTGTAACACATTTCATCAACATTAGAAGCAACTTTAAAGTTCTGATATAAAGAAGGTAATTTAACTTGCAGCTTAAAAAAAACAACTGTAAAATTAATTTAAGAAAGTCACAAGTCATTGAAGTTTACCTTGTTTAAAAGTGATAAGACATGAGCGATTTGTGCATGTTCCCTCTGGAAATATCAGCACCTAAAGGACAAAACATTATTTTTATTTTAAAACTATACTTTTTCCAAATTATTCTAGTCATTTAGAAGTAAGATAAACCTATTATGAGTACATTATGTAACATTACGCACAAGCTAATTTGAAAAGTTTATTTGTTTCAGTTATGCAATTTGCTAAGTAATTTACACTGTTTACAAACATATTTTTATGCCAATATTTCTACTAATTATGATGACACTAATTAAAATTCAGCATTTGGGATTATAAAATTAGATCAGACCAACAAAAAATACATATTCATTACCGAATCATGGGCTAAATAAAAAGTATGCTTACTAATTGCTTAAAGATTCTTTTATTCTGACAAACAAGCCTCAGAATGAGTTGTGGCTTTCTTTCAGTTTCTGTCCTTGTGTTGTTTACCAACCTGTGGCCAATGGCCCTCAGATTTAGCCCGACTTTCGATTGCCAGTATTGTGTTCCTTCTGGAGTCTGGGTCAGTCCTACAGACCAGCACTGGTTGGAAACAACGGATAATTCCTGCAGAGACAGTCAAACATGCTTGATGTTAAAACATGCAGGAAGAAATAAATGAACACATTTCCCACTCTCTCTTTATGTTTCCATTGTATTTTAAGGAAGGACTTGTAACTGTTTACAGTTCGATCTTTACAAGTGTCTTCACTAAAAACTATGTATCAGTGGTGTTTTTATTGATATTGTGCTGAACATTGACACCAGAAATGTCACCACATATCATACATGCCACTTACAATTAAAACACTGTAAAAGAGTGTGACATTTTGCTGTCAGATGAAGACAGAAAAAAAACATCTTAAAATAGTTTCACACTTGTGTCACTTCACAAGTTCACACATACACACTTCATTCCCTAAAGCACACAAGCTTCAACGTTGTTTTCTTCAAGACACAGCATGATTGAGAAATGTCTTACTGCCAAAGATGGGCGTAGCCAGGTTCTCGACCCGAGAGACAGTGGAGGGCAGGCCGGATACAAGGCATACAATCGCATCAAAATAGGCGGAGTGGGGGGCCACCGCCAGAATGGGGGCCTCGAGGCTGCTGACCTGTTTACCCTTCACCACAACTCTGAATCCCATGGCAAAGTAGTAGACCCTCCCCAAGGTAGTCATCACTCTTTCACACATGAGCCTATAAATGGTGCAGAAGAAAGTATACAGAACGAGCGTTTTATTAGAAATTTTCAGGGTTTCCCTTTGGCGACTATTTTAGTTATTCTTTAAATAAACGAACTGAACAATGAAAATCCTTATGAAACAGGCTAGGTTGCCAAACTGAGCCTCTATATTTGTAACAAATGTCTCTTCCGTAGACAAGGGAAAAAGCAGGAAGTGACACCGCAGAGTGAGTTATGTACTTAAGCTAAACATTAAGTGGCAGAGTGGCACTTTTACAAGCAATGAAACTTTGAAGCTCTAATAACTGGACTCCATGTGGAAGGAAGCTTAAAACAATGTGATGCTAATTTTAGCTTAACATTAATACAGGCTACTGTATTATGTAGAAGGCAGAAATTACTTTACTGTACAGGAAAAACAAATGGCTTCTGAATCTAACAGGCATAATGTTGTTGTAGGTTAGGTGTTGAAAGAACAAATTGAGTAGTAACAAATACTTAGACCTCAGAGTTAATGTGATAGTCAGAAACAAAAGTTATAGTAAGAATTTGAGTGAGTTTGACACTGTCCAACTTATGATATTAGAACAGTGAATAAGCCATTGTGTCATGGGGGGAGCATGACACAATATGATCTAATCTATAAAATAAGCTTCTGTAGCTCAAACAGCTGAAAATGTATTACTTTTTCTGACAGAGATGTCAGAATACAAAGGTTTGCTTCACCTTTTTGAATTAAGTTAGTGACTTGATGAAATTCGCTGGGTTTTCTTTGATAAAGACATTTTAACCAATTTGAATAGTAAACAGAACTTGACTGCATTGTTTGATAATTATAATTAATTTGCAATGTATGTAACTGACTTGGGAATCGGTATGTATGGTTGAATTTAACTTGTTTTGTAAATTGCCTTGAGACGACAATTGCTATGAACTGGAGTATAAATAAACTGAACTGAAGTATCTTTCAGCAGGAAAAACTGTTTAGAAATTGATTGAGGAGCACAGCAGTTAGTTAGAGGTGTTGACTTCGCCCTACATTCCCTAGATCTCAAACTAATCCAGCATTTGTGGAATGTGCCGGACGAATAAATCAAATACACACAGACCCCACCTTGCAGTTTACACAACTTAAAGCTGCTGCTAACATTTAGGTGCCAGTCCATACCTCAATGAATCGCAATGTTTTGATTGCAAAACATATGCAGAAGAACATACAGAAAACATGCTGTCAAACTCATTTTTTAGGCACTTGAAAAGGAACACTTATGTAAAAGCAAGAATTGCTTTTTGAGTTCCCCTTATGCACCCTGATAATACTACTCACTACTTCCTTCCTGAGAGCTGTAGGGAGCTGAGGTAATGCTTGTGGGTTAGATATGATCTTGCAAGAAATGATTCAGCACAAGAGCATGCACCAATCCTTAAGCCATGTCAGCTGCTATTATTTTGAGAAAGTGCAGACTTTTGCTGAGTCTATTTTATGAATCTGTAAAAGCTACTTCTCCTTGTTATGATGAACAGAAAAAAATGCTAACATTATTAAAAATAGTTGGTCATACAACTGTTTACCTGTAGGACTGAAGGTGGATGAATTTGCATATACAAATGTTAATCCACACAAACCTGATCCGAATCAAATAAACAAGATTATATCAAGGTCAGTGTGTGTTCTTTACATATGTTTTTTCCAGGTTCTGTATTTGGTTTCTATTTTTGAATGGGTTTAAGAGTCAAAATAGCAATATGTAGCTAGTCAGTCATAAGTGTGGTTGGTTTCAGATACAAAAGTGCACCAAGCTATTAAAAAGTTATGGTTTCAAAACTGCTAAGTACTTCCGTCACACCATTCATGCACTTTTATCAAATTAATGCATGACAAAGTGCAAGGAAAACCAGATGGGGGTTTTTTTCTGACTATATAGGGCATAAAGTAGTGCAGTGCTACACATCCCACACCTCTAGACAGACTGCTCAAAGAAGCCTGGTCTACTTTTTTGTGACACAACAAAATTCTGATATCTGGAAACATTTTGGGTTGTGAAAAACAAAAAGGGTGTGAAAACTAGGGGATCACCACCAATCATCTGTCAAGCAACAAGAAGTCTGTTATACTTCTTACCCAAGCTGATGATCCCACTAATAAACCAGATATTAACAGCTGGTTATACTCTCCTTAATTGTGGTTGTCTCCAAAGATGAAGCTGCCAACAGAAATACTTCTGCATTGGCTATGTACTGAAGTACTTTTCTTCAACAAGGAAAGTACTCCAGTACCACAGCTTCTATCGTTTTCTTAGAGTCTGCTCCATCCTCTCAAAACCCAGTCTCTCTTACAGAGAGAGATTCTGTTAGAGTTTCTACAGGTTACAAAAGAGTTGTTCCTTTCCACTGTCAGCACATGTTACTCAATAGCAGAAATTGCTGTAAAGTCAATGACTCAATGCAATAAGGTGGGCTTCATTTGATAACTTTTTACCAACAAGTATTCAATTCTAAATCTACTGTATATCATTACAACTTTGAATTTATATATTTTAAACAAGACTCTGTCTATATGATTGTAATGTGACAGACATATTTTATTATATGTTTTGAATATCAATTTGGTATATTTGTCTTATAGATTATGGAATGACATTTGTTGGGAATATATTGTGCTATATAAATAAAATAAACATAATTGAATTAAAGAACAGGATGATAAAAAAAAAGTTTAACATTCTGTGTAAAAAGAACTGCAAAACGTATACTAAATTAATGGGTGTTTATTCAATCTATATATAAAAGCTTCAGTCTATGTACAGATGTTAAATTACTGTAATGATAAATAAATGTTAAATTTAACAAAACTGTAATGATCAATACGCCATATTATAAAACATTATACTGGCAATGACAATTGAGGATGTATAAGTAGAAATATACTTTTCTTTGATTTTTTATTTATTTATTTATATTTAATTTTGAATGTGTAATTTAATCCTACGCCTGAAAATTAAAGCCATACCACTTGTTTTTTTTCTAATGAAATATTTACTGATGTCTCTAATGTATCCTTCAGTCCCCTTAATAGACGTCATCTTGACGCTTGGCGAACGTTATCTACAAACGTCTAATTGACACTTGCAGTCAACGTTCGCCAAACGTTCATGACAACGTTGAGAGGACGTTGTCTGAATGTTCAGTATTAGCTGGGTAACAGTTTATGTATATCATCCCACATCCGCTTTGTCATGACTCTTTTTCCCCCCCTCCTTTTTCTCTAAGTTAGACAAATATGGAAAGAGTGTCATGGTTGGGGTCACTCGAACCAGGACCAGCTCAATTGAAGCAGGATATGTTGCATCCATAGTTACCGTCTCCACCCTGTCATTGGTTCCACTGCTCCTTTTAAAGGTTGCTTGAAGGTGATTATAAAAGCCACTGGCCAGGACAACGTCAGAACCAGAGACATGAGGATGACCCGAAGAGGCACCAGGAAAATTCCCAACAGGACACACTGCACGAAGAGGAGAGTGGGAATCATAAACACATAAGAACCAATACAGCTACAGAAAGAACATCTGACAATCACACGTTCTGCTGCATAAATCCCAGAAAACCGAGGTGCTCGTGAAAACTCATAATCACCGTCATTGTTGGTGCTGCAAGCAGATTATCAAAGGCGATTAAAGGCCCTGGTTACACAGTAGCCCGTGTGTGTTTTTCTGTGCGTGCTTTCACACATCTGAAACACAACATGAGCGTTGCGTTGCAAAAGCAGCTACAACTTCAGAGCTTGCTTTAATAAGAGTACTTAACAACCACTGTGTACTCACTTTTATTACTGCAGCCTTGGATATTTTGGTGTCTTGAATGAACGGGTTGATGACCGCAGGAAGGAGCAGAGATTGTTGTCTCGGCAGGGCGGACACTCGCTGTTGGGGCATCGTGTACAGTCTTCGGTAAAGCAGGCAGTCACTGCGCCGTTACGTTGTGTTATCATCGCACTTCCTTTAACTGGGGTTTGTTCTCTTTTCTTCCCGCATCATGCGACGGGTGCAGCTTACACTTCAACAGACTTACAGGGTCTGGCAACCGCGAAGCTCCACCTCCAAAGTGATTGAAACCGCTGCCACTGATTATTTTTTGCACTCATGTTTGTTTGTTTTTTTGAATTATTATTCTGCTTTACTTGAAAACATTATCTGCTCTCCCGCTCAATTTCAATTCTAATGAAATTTATGTCACAAACACAGGCTAAAGGCCACAGCACTAATCTATAGTATGTGAGATTAATACATGTAGGTAAATATGTCCCTACAGATTTCCACAAGATGGCGCAATTTCACACTAAACTCCACGAATGAAAGTCTTGTTTTGACCCTTTATGGCAAGCCATTTGTGTTTGTATTCAAAATTCTGCTTGCCATACACTTTAAAGTTGGATGAGTTTTAACCACTTGAGTACTATAAATAAATACTTACAAATATACAAATTAGCAAACCCATCTGGTTTTTGGTTTGGTTTATTAGGTTAACTGGAAACAGTAAAAATAGTAAAGACGTAAGTAATGGCCAAAATGTTTTAGTTTTCTGAGAATTATCACAGGCTGCCAAAGCACCACCAGTTGTATTTGTGAACAAGTTTTAGTGACTTACTTCTATGGTTAGACTCTGGGCACTATCTGCAAACCAGATCAAATTCATATTTTGTCAGTCAAATATTTAAAATATTTTCTTTTCCAGGAAACAAAATAGGATTTGCATGTATGTTTGTTTTTTAATGCATGGTGGCAAACAAAATGTAGCTTTTAAACATCAAGATTGCTGTGCTTTACTTTTTTTTTTTTTTAGGAGTTTTTCTTTTTCTTTAAAATTACAAAAAGGTTTACAGTTTTGAAGTTTAAATTCGCCATTATAAATCCAAATACCATTAATATGTACAATAGATGTGGCTATCATTTTCCCAAAAAGAACCACATATTCCAATTTCATCAATATTTTTCACAAAATAGGACTCATTTTGTGGCTCAAGCCAGAAACCTTCCACATTATTTTATATAAAGCAGTCAGTCTTCTGTTTTACCAAATGCTCTTTAAGATGAGCATGATTTTCTCTCTCAGATTTTCCTTTTGGTGCACATCTAAAATGTGCTTATTGTTTGGTGAGAAACCTTAATGGGATAAAGATTATGAACAAGATCCTTAGCAGTGTGCAAATATCTCTGACTGTACTTTTACCAGCTTCTTTGTTGCTGAATTAAGCTTGAAGGTGATGGATCCCAATTATGTCTATATATTTTTGTAAAATGTATAGAGTTAAAATAACCACATTTATTGATGACAGTGACAAAGTGCACAAGCTTTAGAAAAAAACCCACGATATAATGACTATGTTGTTAAAACCTAACAAAGAATCTTAATATAAAAATACAAGTAGACAAAACTACTGCGATGTTCTTGTAATTGTTCCATCATGGCGCAAACCTATATAGCATCTAGAGGCAACCTGTGCCTTTTCTACCAAATAAATCTGTCTGCACCATAAGAGAACCGCAACAGAGAGATCCCAACAAGATCTGGTCTCTCTTTTGTGCAGTTCCCCTGTATGTAATATACAAAGTGCTAACCATACAAAGAATAACAAGCCTTTGAATGCTACTTTCTAACATCCAGATTGTACTGAGCACTCCCATCACACAAAATAACAATGTGTAAAAGATTCACTATATATGCAGGACTAAATGTAAGAAGAAAATTCTGAAAGCACCATTCTCGGTCACATTGTACATTTTTTGCACATGGAGAAAATTAATACAACTGAAACATTTATGTAAAGCTGTGCTTTTTACACTGGATACAGAAGTAATCCCTGGCCAGTATCTATTCATATGGTGTAAAACAGAATTTGTAGAATCAAAATTTGCAAAAATAGCCAATATCTCTTGGCACTGTATAACACTGCAATGCAATGTAGACATACCTGATGTCGGTCTTCCTCAACAAAAAAAAAAAAGAAAAAAAAAAGGGGGGTTCATTTTTTTTTTTTTTAAATGTGCATCAGTCATACAATTAGAAAAATCACACAGAAATAAAGCAATTTGACAGGTGCATACAGTTAGCCTGTATAAAAGGCCTTGGAATGCCATTCTACCAGCTGAGATCGGTTATACAGGCTGGAGGTACATGTGTCCCATAGAAGCTTGCAGAGTGGCCAAGGATAAAAACTTGTAACAGTGTGCACTGCAACAACCTCAAGTTGTGTGTGATTAACACTGATGACCTCATAAGACCATCATCACCTGCTGTGAAACATTTTGTCAGATGTTCAGCAACCAAGCCAGTCCTTTGTGATTTCTCCCAACTTGATGATCTTCAAACTGCTGTCTTCAAGTTTGAAATAGTGGCTTCCTTTGAAGAAGTAGCTGTAATCTGCAAAGAGACAAGCATAACATTCACATTCATGTTTCAGGGTTTAAACATTATGACGTTTCATTTTAAACTGCTTGTGTTAAACAAGAGGAAATCTGGATGAATATTGTAACACATTTATGGGCCTTTAAAATTATTAAAATTGTGTAATCTTTTTCAGTTGTGAATGAATTATGAAAAAGAAATACCCAATCCATCCCAGTTGAAGTTAAAATTTGAGAAATATTCCTTGTGAAATATGTTAAGTGGTGCACAGAGGCACCTTTGTCGACGGTTACAGACTTGCCTTATTTAAATGTGTGTATGTGATGCTTGTGTGCATGGTAGCAGAGCAGTAATGGAAAACGCCAGGGAAATAATTTGCATAGCCTCTAAAACCCTGTGGACACATAGCTGACTGTAAGGAAAACATTTGCTCACATTTTAAAAATTCCCCTTTATGCAGAGTTGATAATAGACATCTGCTGCCTAAACAGATATCTTATTTTCTAATTAACCCTATCATAATCCTAAAGACGTCATATTTTCTGTTCAAACAATTATACACAAGTGTCAATACCATGTCAAGTACAGAGGTGGCAGCATTGTGCTCTGTGTCTTGCTGTGGAAATAACTTAACAAAATGGATGTCATAATGAACACTATGTGGAAATATTAAAGCAACATCTCATGTAATCAGGGAAGTTGCCCAAGGAAGTTGACACTTGGGCAAAAATTGGGCTCTCAAATGGACAGTAGCTTAAGAATAGCAGCAAATGTAGTTGTACATTGGTTTTAGAAAAACAAAGACAATGTTTGGAGCGGCCATCACAAGCTCAGAACAATTAAAGTTTCATTACCAGAGCTGAACGTGGGCTTGAAAACATGCCTACAAACCTGACTCAGTTCTGTGAGGAAGAATTGGTCAAAATTCCTCAAACTATAATGAGAAGCTCGTGGAAAGATACTAAAACTGTTTGGAAAGGAATCCAACAAAGGACATGCAAGTTATCTTTAGAATGTAAATACATTTTTTCAAAAACTCCCTACAACGCTCTCATAACTTAGGCATTTAGCAAACAGAAATATGTTTAGTATTCCTATCTGATTTAAAAGAAGAAAAGCTCAGTCTGACTTAATACCAAAGTGAGATAAATGGTTATGTCTTTCTAAGCAATCTAAATGTCTGTTTTCATCTGGTTTTAATAGCATACCCTGAAGACAATGTGATCAAAAACCATTGTGTGTTCACTCATTGCAAATCACAGACTGAACAACTTAAAGCATCTCCTCTGTTTTCCATAATAATAAACAGATCACAGCCTGACTTCAGGTCTGCTGCTTTTATGCATCCTTGAAGATTTCTGAATCTGTTCCTTTAAATTACGGCGGCCAACTTCTGAATGGAGCTTTAAATGAAACAAACTCTGGTCAAGATCAACATAAAAAAGGAAGATCGACAAATTTCAACCAAAACAGCACCATATGTAATACAAGAAAAGAAAAAAATAAACTTTACTAAAGTTGTTGCACTGATGTTTAAGGCTCCTTCAGGTTTCAAAAAGTTAACATCTAGATTAAAAAGCTGCTCACAAGTTGACAACCATTTGAGTGTCCAGAGATCTGTAGTCTACATGTCAAGAAATGTTCTATATATGACCATGTAAGTGTTATCTGTGTTATCAGACTATGATAACACAGATAATTACTATGATAACAGAGGATTGTTCTCATAATAATGTGGAAAATAGGTCTTTTCCACATTATTATGAGATTACAGAAATTTTCAAAAAAGCTGCTATTTTATTAGCATTGCTGTGGTTTACATAGCTTATAATCAAATTAAATGACCCTGAAAAAGATTCACGAATAGCACAACCAAGTAGGCAGATGTTGATGCTTTTGGTTAAACTCATAAATTAGTTTTTGGTTGATGTCCAAACCCTAAAGAACATCCTTGTTCCTTTGATGATGTAAAGTGACATAATTGTAAATCTCTGATTAGTTTGAAACAAATGTTACCACAACTAGTAGTGTCACTTTGGTACAAGCAATATGTCATAGATGTTGATAAACCAAAAGGGAAAAATTTCTAGAATGGCCAGTCACATACGGAAGTGCAACTACTTTGTTTTGACTGCAGAAAATGTCTTATTTGGACAGAGCTTCTTCTTTATTTATATGACTAGAGGAACAGTGTGACAAACAGAGACAAATACTTGAGTCTTATACCAGAGGAGTAGCAAATGTTAAAAAAAAATAAAAAAATTGGATCTCTGGTTAACATGTACTACTTCTAGCATATGATGAGCTGAGCTGTATTAGGGCCATAGTTTTAGATAAGAACTACAAGACATTTGTTATCCAGACACCACACAATAGGCATTATTTTCTGCCTACTTACAAAGATTACAATTAACTTTGGTGTAGCTGGTCAGATGTACCTTGCATACCACAACATGGCTTTATGTTAAGAACTTGTTGATGCTATCTGCTAGTATGCTAGATAGCATACTAACAGGGCAATATCAGAAGACTAACATGCTAGTTCAGAAGGCACTGCTTCACTTTGCAAAGTTTCTAACTTAGCAGTAGCCTACAGTTAAGATAGGCCCTGAGCCGTGTACTGTTTGTTAAAGCATTTGATTTCAAAAGTAGTTTTTCATTAAGGACGGGTGTGTCTATATCCTGAGAGAAATACCAAACCACCAAACAAAACTGCCACACAGAGATTTGCATGTATTTAATCTGACTTAAAAATGTAATTTTACCAATGCCGTTCAGACTGAAAGCAGAGTCAATGTCATCAGGAATGCCGTTCCAAGATTCAGCAATAAGCTTGGGGAAGCCAGGGTCCATTGTCTTACTACTTTCATCGTATCTATAAAAAACAAAGAAACAAACATAGCAGTCAGAAATTAAAATGCATCCTTTTGGAAGGGCATAATGAGCACATTTTCCTTTGAGACTGCTGATAAAACAGTAAGTCAACACTCCAAATTTCCATGCTATGTAAGCACTAGCAGATGTAGAATGGTTTACAGTGTAGTTTAGGTCTTACCAAAACACAAACCTAATCCAGATGAAGCACTAGTACTGCTTTAAAAGGTTACGATATCAGAGGTATCAGAGTGTTAACTTAAGAGGTCGGATGTGTTTTGCAGCTTTGCAAATAGCTGAATAACGTGTCCCTGTCCTCACCTCCAGAATTTGTCTGCAGAAAATAAGTAAGTCTTCCTGTTCTTCCTGAAGTTGAAAGCAGCATCGATTTGCTGCACATCTGTAGGGAGGCCAAGGCTGGAGAGCCTCTTCGGGTAACCTCTTTCCAGCTCATCGGCTTTGTAAACCCACATCTCATCACCTGGGATCAAAAGAAACAGCCAAATGGAAGAATTTGTCATACAGAGCTTGTCACTGAGTTTTAGTAATAGAATATATAAGTTTATGTTGACCTTATAAGCAAAACATTTCAATCAAGCACTTCTTTTTTAATCTAAACACACATTTAATGAAATTATTGGACATCTATTCTTAAATAAAGTCAAAGTCTTCAAGGCTAGATAATTTATTGTGCAATGCTTCTCAATTTTCTGGGATATTTTCATATTAATGTAATGCTGAGAATGTTTCTAAAACCACTAATGACTATGGTGGAATATCTTAAGAGCACACCACAAACAAGTACTCAGCCAACATTCCTGCAACTCCTTGGCTTCAGAATTTGGTGATCAAGTGGTAAAATGGTGGTAAAGCATTAAAGAAAACATGCAAAAAAGAATCTCGCCATAGAAAATCTGCTCATAAGGATCAGAGATTAAGGCTCAGTGTGATCCAGATTGATTGCTTCTTAAATATCTTTTGTTTTTCAGCAAACCTGAGAAGAAGACTGTTTTCTCTTCCACTGGGTTTTCATAGGCAGCGTCTATCTTCGCAGGGAGGTCAGGCCAGTAGGTGGCCACTAGCATAGGGCCACTGGGTTTGCTCCTGAAGTTCACTGACCTGAACAGGAACCTGGCAGAAAGAGAACGAGTGAGTGATTGTGCAACAGACGAGCCAGGGAAAGAATTAGCCTGATAGGCAAACCGACACGGAGAGGGGTTGATCTGAAGGTGGGGGAAGAGCATGTGTACTTTGAGTTCTGCAGTTTAGTGCAAGTGCTTCACTGGGCCAGCCAGCTACAATGGCCTGATTCATGAGCATCTGGTTCTCATTAGAACTGAGGCTGCAGACGCCAGCAGAACAAGACCCATCTTGCCTGGATTTCCAATATGCAGCTGCGAAATAACAGCAGCAGCTTCCCGAACTCTTTTCCACTGACCTATTTTCTAAATGGAAAAAAAAGTTGCCAATAGCAAAAATTAGCCTGATCATTTTTAAGTGAAGAAGGACATAGCAGAAGTTTTATGGATCTGTCAAAGTTTACTTTGCCTTCCTTTTCAATAAAAGGCAAAGTTGATAAGCTAACAGAAAGAGTTCTTTACAACAGCCCTTTAGCTACATTTCTATTATTCTTACAATACTTTTAGTTTGGTACAGTATTGAGTGTTTTTTTTTTTTTTTTTGCATCACTTACATTCTCACAACAGGCTCTGCTGGAGAGTTAACCTAAAACAGTGCATGTTCTTGTGCCTCTAAAATGCAGGACAGTTATACAATAGTATGATTTGGGCATAAGGACTATGACAAAAACAAATTCTTTGGTGAATGCATTTTTTAAATTCAATAGGCAAATTTAACAGACAATGACCATGGTCTTACAGATGTATCGCTACAGTGATACCTGTGGATATTACAGACAGAAAATAATGCTATGGTAGCTTTATAATTCAGAGTTCTCAAATACCTCAGAGCCCAGTAATTATTGGTGCAGTAAGCTTCGAGCACAGCCTTTAAATAGTAATGTCTTCGCAAAACAGGCTAGTTGTATTCATGGCTAAGAAAATCATCTAACAATGCACAATATGAACTTGTGTAGATCAGTATTATGTGATTTTATTTAAAACAGCAAGAAGTTCTTCAGCTGATATTTGTCCACATTGCTCTAATCCTTGTGAAATGTTTTCTAAGTCTGTCAGTCACAGCGCAACTCTTAGTGTTATTAATAAAGTAGAACAGAAATTTCAGATTTTTCATCCTGAAACCAGTCACGTGTGCTGGTATCCCAAGTGCATGAGCAGATGTTACTGGTAGGGAGTCTAATCAGTAGGTTTCTCAAACTGTTTCTACGCAACAGAGTTCATAATAGTGTTTTCCTTAAGTCTCCAGACAGACAGTTTTATGCTGACCTCAGGGAGTGCTGGGAGCATTACTCACTGCACTGTGTTAAGATTTGTGGGACATCACACAGGTGCTGATTCAGCATAACGACAGACTCCAGTTTTACAATCCAAGAGTCAACAAAGCTATAGTACTACAGACATGTCAGCGTCAGTCGTATTTTAAAGCTACAGAATTTTGCTTGTACTAAAGGCCTATTTACAAGGCATAAGATTATCTGGGAACCTCATGTAATAAATGAATTACTCCCCAATGTCTGCTTTTTATGTGGCGCATTGGTAGAGGATCCTGAGATTTTGATGAAATTTACGGACATCTCCCGGATATGAAGAAAACGCGCCGTTTCGCGTCAACCTGAGGAATGATGTGAGTTGATGTTAGAACAACTTTTCAGGCTACGGCCACAGCTCAGTGCTGTGTTACTTGCAAGCTGTAAAACAGAAGGCTACAAACAGAAGAAAAGGATTCTTATGGTGGCTCATGATGTAAACCACCATTTGCATCTGATTCTGCTCCTTCTATTAAGCTGTTCCTGTTTGATGTTGCACTTTGCTGATCTATAGGGTTTTTCTGGTCCAGGACCCAAAAGGTTTTCAATACACTCCAACGTAGCCTCAATTATTTTTGCCCTAAAGCAAATAAAAATTTGCCCAGGAAACAAAAAATGCCCAATTGCGTTTTGGATCCCGCCCATTTCCATCCAAATTACAGCGATGCCTATTCGCATTGGATTATCACAGGACCTTGGAGTTCAGCAAAATATAATAGGTAATTTGCAAGGGAATTTTTACTTTACAAATTCCTGACATGGCCAATTTGCACAAGTTTAAGAACACAGACAACCTCTGCAATTATTACAAATAGCATGTGTTTCCCAGGTAAACTAATTTCATGCGAATAGGGCTTAAGACTCTATAAAACACAAATAACTTCAAGGCATCTCATTAGGTGAGACTGGTTTGAGACAGCTTGTTGTTTTCTCTCTCTCACATTCACCTCAGATTTAGGTCTTTTGATGCACATTCTAACACAAAAACAACATTCACATAACAGAATGGGGCTAAAACATTACGCCTGCTGTGTGATTCAATAAAACACAATGTCCTTGCCTGCCCAAATATTCAGCAAGAAAGTAAGTAACTCTCACATACTGAACTCAAAACTCTTCCCTTTCTTCCACTGCTTAAATCTTCAGCCCTCTAAAGCTTTGAATGGATTTAGGTTTCAACTCAGCTTGATTTCAAACAACCTAGCCAAAGTTTCATGGTCCGAAGAGCACTCTTTGAGCTTCTGTGCTGCTCTGGTGCTCACTTTAAATGTGAGGATAAGACCCACAGTGAAATGAAAAGTTTTTTTTTTGTTTTTTTTTTTTGCAATAAGGTAAGATCTGTGAGATATGTGGTTTCTAACTCACGGGTTAGAAACTGAAAGAAACAAGAGCCTCTGCTGACAAAGTCTATCAACATTAACCCATTAACCAAATGTTGACAGCTATGCAACATAAAACTGTCTCCATATTTCCTACAAATTCCCATTCAAATTAGGCGAAAGCAAACAACTGCTCATATACAATTGCTCTGCTTTGTGAACTTTGCAAACATCAAGATGCATCGGCGCCGGTGGAGGACAGGACTGCAGACTGTTCTGATGACTAATGAATTTTTTGTTTGCCTCTGTACGGGAAAGGGAATAAGCTTGTTTTTCCCCTTTCTGCTAAGTTTTACATTCATGCTCACCACAAGATATGGATATATCATTTCAATCTGATTGTTGATGATTGTTTCTCTGAAACCAAAGCTCAAATATCTAGTGATTTTTGATCATTTCAGTGCTGTTTTTCTAATCAGTGCAGAGTTGGCATGCCCATATGTAGTTCCTAACTACTGTTTGTAGTAGGAACAAACTACAAACAGTAGTTTCCTAACTACAAACTACACCATATGGTGTGAGACACTGGTCACCTCTTGATTTCTTGTCTTGTAGCTGGACTATCAGGCTGCAACCGTTAGGTACCCAGACAGGGATATTTGAGGAAGTTATTTTTTTCACAAAATATCCTGTGATGGGGTTTGGGGTAAACCAAGGGTGCCATTCTTGCAAGCCAAGTAGCCTACAAACAGCTATTGATAAAGACCATGAACACCCAAAATCTAATCTTTACGGACTTTTAACTCTCTCCTCTAACTACCTTAAAAAATACTCTTACAGTTAGCCACAAAATCCCCTCATCACCACACTGATGGCATGCCGACTCTAAAAAAATGCAGGAATGTTACAAACCTATGTTATGTTCAAAACATGTCTGAATGAGTATCACAGTGCGCAAGTATTTTTTTTCATACTTTTACCGTTAATGTTAGATAATTAGAATTGTTTTAAGTTTTATAATTTAACTATAAATTGTGAAAAATGCATTAAAATATAGCTGTAGTCGTTATATTATCAAAATGGAAATGTATGTCTCTCCCTGAGTTAAAAGCAATGAGGTCAAAAAATACTAGAATGCCATTTTTCTATTTGCTGGTGAACAAATGCGATTTGTTCACCATCTACTGAAATACGCATGTGATGTTTTTATTTGCCAAGTAATACCAGTAGCTGCCAAGAGATTAAGGCAGAAAAGAGACACAGAAAACCCAAAAACCAATATGTTTTTGCCTAGCCAAAGTGGAAAACAATCCTGATCAACCTACGTCTCAGTTGCAATATTTTTTTGCAGCACTGTATTCTTTGTCATGTAAACTTCCTGCAAAATTTGTTTTGTTTTACTCCATGCCTTTGATATCTTCAGCACCACTTGCTTTCATTAAGACTGTTTGATCTACATATTTAATTTAGTTAAGAAGTAATAAGAGTGGGGAACCATCTAAACATCCAATGTCCTCTTCCAGCCACTGCCTCCCAGTCATAGGAATCTCTGTAACTGGGAGGTAGCAAACTGGTCCGAACAGTTGATGTTCTGTTAGTTGAGCATAAAAAATTAAACTGTGGGAACCACAAACTTACAGTGATCTATTTAATTTGAGCCAACATTCTGACTGTAAAGTTTAGTTTTCATGGGGTAGAAGTACTATCAGCATTTATGTTTTATTTTGTTGATTTTTGTAGGAAGGGAGCAACTGAAAAACCACCACAAATTAGGAAATTTACTTTAGTGCAATTATTAATAAAAAATAGTTCTTAAAAAGGTGTAGTTAATTAAATTTTTACATTTTATTCTAGTTTTGATATATGCAGAATCAACTTATAAATAAATAGATCACCATTTAGAACTGAGTTTTAATTTTTTTTTTATGAAACAAAATATGTGACTCGTTTATCTATGATGTTATTGATTAAATGAACTATCAAATTTGCATAAATATCCTCAACATTAATCTAAACAACAACGTTTGTAACTGAAAATGTCTAGTGAATATGCAAGGCTGCTTCCTCATTTGCATGCACACATGCTAAAGCCCTCTTAATACAGCATGTTACATTTTAAGCTATTACCTGTCTTTGAAGAAAAACGTCTCTCCTCTGATTTGTGCAACAGCATCAAAGATAACTGGATCTTTACAAAGGTCCATTGGAGTGACAGGACCCTGGGTTGGAGGCAAAGGCTTGTCGGTTGGCACACCTGTTGTCAGATATACCAGGAAATTTTACTCTCATTCTTCTCTGCTTCCCAGTTAAGATAATCATGCTTTTTAGAAAATGGTATGAAATTTCTTCTCACCATAGAGCTCTTGGATGCCTTGGATGTCATCGTGAGAAAGTCTGAAGTCTTTCAAAAAAGTATAGACAGGAGCCATCAGAGCTCCTGGGTCCTGAGAATGTTCCAAACCAAGGGCGTGACCAAACTCATGGGCCGCCACCAAGAACAAGCTATAGCCTGAAAACAATCCAATCAAATGGTATTGTGAGTCATTTTTTATTTGGTTTCAAGTTAAATGAGTCAGGTTTAAGTTTGGAATTTCCACAATTTCCTTCATAGCAGTCTACATTTATGCAAAGTGTTGGTTTTATGTAACTTAAAGCAAAAATAAAATAAAAGTAATTCTATTTTTCTATGTGGTCTTGATACTTGGGTGATTTCTCAAAAGTACACCAACATCAATCTGTAAGTCTCAAAGCTATCGCACCTTGGTCAGGACAGAAACCCCATTTCCGGTCATCGTCGTAGTTCTTAGTGGTAGCACACCACATTTTCCCATCGCTGCGTCCAGAAGAAGTGCAGGAGTCATAGCTGTCTCCAAGAAAGGTGAAAGGAAAGACACAGGGGCTTCCCTCTGCATTTCCTCCCACTGTTGACATTGCTGAAAACCACAGTAGATTATTTTAGAGGTTTGTGAGCAGTAAAGTTTAGACTGCCAAAATGTTTCTCAAGCAAAGTTAGGTTTTACAGGATGTACTTTGAAGCAAGTGTGGATAAAGTGAAAATTAACCAGCACAACACAAATATTAGCTAAGAAGCAGAGTCAAAAGGCACAACCAAAACTGATATGTTTTCAAAGTAACATTTTCTGTTTGACATCACAGTTTTTGTCCTTACTGTTATTTGTTTCTGACTCCTCACCTACTTCTCTATCTAAACCCAAAAACACATCTTACTGACTGAATGGAAAGTAAAGCAGTGCACATTAAAATAGTTTAACTGTAATTAAGCTAACCACAGCAAGGCTAAAAACCCCCAGTTGAAGAATTCCTGCCAGCAACAACGGAAAAGCATTGCACAATAGGGATAAACACACAAGAAACCTGAACTACATCTACTTTAACAAACTCAAAACAGTATACAAATATATGCGATTGTTATCATTTCCAATAAGTCTTATAAAATTTTAGATTATTCAGTATTGGGGTGACGTATACTAGGCATATCAGGGAGCAGATGAAAACACCTACCAGTTTCAGGGCAGAAGCCATAGGATTTGTCACGGTCATAGTCCTCAGTGGTGGCACACCAGCGGTATCCATCATCCCTGCCCTGCGTGGTGCAGCTGTCGTAGCTTTCGCCCTGAAAGCTGAAGGGGAATTTACAAGGCGCGCCCTCTCCATTACCACCAAGGGTGAAAAGTACTGTAAAAACAGGGGGAAAAAAGTATGTGTAAGCTTTGTGTAATGCTATAAAGACATGACACGCTGTAACTTTTAGTGACAGCAAGATAGAAATGTCATCATAAAATGCCATGAGTAATGATGTAAGACAAAGAGCCAGAGAAAAGACAAAAAGCAAACATTTTCCACATCAATATTAGCCAGAGCTTAACAGAATAAGCAGCTCTGGTAAAAACAATTCTCAAACATGTTCACATTATCTGAAACATCTTAGTACACATGTACTTTGGTAGATGCTTGGACCAGGTATGCATCAATGCTTATACCATGAACACCAGAGATAAACAAAGTAGTTAGTAAAGCCCAGTGTTCTGAACATGGAAAAGAAATGTTCCATAATTCACTCCAGAGTAAGGAAATAACATCCTTTCCTGGCATACAGTTCAACCTACTTTCTTCCTGTCCAAAAACACAGAAGGGTTTTGAGTACAGAAATAATTGTATAATATTGTTAGAAAGTCTGAAATGAAGCTGGAATACAGCATCAGTGTTCCTGAGATAAAGAGGCCAGAAAGTAATTGATTGTTCAGAGAATTTAAACTGACATATGCCAGGAGACTCTGCCAAGCCTTTCTGACTTCCAAATTTGAGAAGTGTGTGACAAGCTTACACTCGTGAGGGCAGAAGCCATATTTGCCCTCTTCATCGAAGTTGTAGGTGGTGGAGCACCACAGGAATCCATCATCTCGACCCTGAGATGTACAGCTGTTGTACTCGGTCCCCATGAACAGGAAGGGGAATTTGCAGAACTCTCCATCAGCATTGCCAAACTTCACTTTCACCACTGTCAAAACAAAAGTTGTCTTGTTGATGATGCATTAACTCTAGATGCTTATTCACATAACATCAATTATCTGCAAAGTGACAGATGAATGTCAGTGTCTTAAAAATCTTAAATTTGTTCGTAAGTAAATGCAGAAAGCAATAGTAAAATGATTTAATAGGAATACTAAAAGTAGTTGACACAAAAAAAATATTTAAACAGCTTAGTAGCATGTGATTACAATGAAATGCCAAGAAAGAAAAGCACATTTAAAATGTAGACTTTTTGTAAATCAGGAGATCAACACAAAATAAATGTATTAATGAATAAAACTTGGAGCAAATCTATCTGGGTCAGGTAGTGTAATTCCAAAAGTTTATTTTTTTCTAATCAGTCTCTAGATGGCTTCAACTTCATATGGAGTGCCAGTATCTTCAGACAAAGATAAAAAAAAAATCAAAACAAAGTAGGGTAAAGCTGCCTTACCAATTTAAAAATATCACTACATACTACTAATATACTACAGCAATTAAATGTACAATAATGCTTTTTCTGTATGCAGACTGAGTAACTATAAGCCAAAATTTGTATCCGAAACAGAAGGGTTATGTCAGATTAGCTGAATATTCTCAGCATGTTATTTCAGTTGTTTCCCAGTTTAAATTACACTGCAGCTATATTTTCCATCAGCTTTAAACTTAATAACAAAATATTTAGTACTGTTGTTAACACAACATCAGTCATACTTAATGTTAAACTGTTTTACACTTGAAAATAAGGAACAAACTTATGATTTTAGCTATTTCTGGCAAGAAAATGAGAAGACTTTTTTTTTTTTTTAATCAGATTTTCAGACCATTTCATGAAGTTTTACTGTGTCTAAGTTCTGAAATACAAACTAAAGCAATCACAAGCCCAGAGAAGTGTGTGACTGTGTTTAACTTCTCTGGCAGCAATGACTGCGTTGGTTTCAAAGTTTAACCACTGTGAAATAAACTGAAGTTACGACAGTGGAACACCACATTCCTTAGGTTTCTGTCATCTTGCTCCAAACACAAATTGTTACAGAAGTTTGCCATAGAAAATCGAATTTACAGTTTGCTACAGAAGCGCATTTCCATAAAGTGACTGCAAACGTTATAAATCTTTGATTCTAGTTTTTGATTGTCATTTTAGATCTGGATAATTTATGCATTGAAATATTAAAAAAAAAATCAACTGTTTATCTTATAAAGTGTTGTCATTTGCTAAAAAGCTGCAGTTTTGAGTAAACTGTGGATTTAGTCTGAAATTTTGAACAAGCACACCTCACATGTTCCTCCCCTTTCTCTCTTCTGTGCTATAACCCACCCTCCACAATCCCTCCCACATAGCGGAGTCTGCCAAAAACTTGATAAATTAGTTTTCCGGTAACATTAGGTTGTTTCTCTGACATTAGCACAGCTGTGAGCAGGGTGTGAGCAGTGCGTGCAAGAGCTTGATTAACACTGCTAAAATATTCCTCTTGGATCTCATTGGTTGGTTCTTACTGGGAGTGTTGTATTGCTCCAACTGCTGGAGGAGTTACATTTTTTGGCAGATTACCTGTCTCATTTTCTACTTCATGATTTAGAGATAGTTTTAACAAATATGCAGATAATATTTTTTTTATAAAACTTACCAACTTTAGTTTTAAAGTAAAACATGTAGTAAGCTATCAAACTATGTTAAATGTCCAGTTCAAAAGTGCACAGATGATCTGCATCCCTCAATCACTACTGTGGTAAGAGGATCCTCTCATAACATACGGAAACAGCCCAGTTTTGGACCCAACACTGGAAATACACTCAACATTAATTCAGAGTATCATAACAGATCCAAAAACATGGAATTTTGGGGGATAACATTAATGGCATCTAAACCAACCGAGGAACCTTTGAAATACATTTTTTTTAATTTAAAAAAGTAGAAATATGCTTGGATTATTTAGAACTTTTAACAGTATAAAAAGCTATTTTTTTCTCATGTGCTTTTCATAGTGTAAAGTATGGAATCAATGCTCAATTACCTTGGCCCTCTCCTAAGGTCCACTGCTCATCATCATCAAAATGAGAATCACCCCCAATTCCTGGTCCTGGGGCAAAGGCATGAGCCAGGAGACCATCTTTGCCATCAAAAGGATAACCATCTCCATGTTCTGTTGACACACATCCAAACAAAGATTAAACCTTCTTGTTCTTTTTCTTACAACAATATTACTATTATAGTGCCCATAACAATACTTTTATGTCCTCTGGAGAAGTTTTGTTTGTCCTTCACCGTAATTACCGGATTCTTTCTCAAAGTGGTTGGCTGTGGCCAGACAGAGTGATATTATAACACTAAGTAAATATCAAGTGCTTATTTTAGTTGGAATGACTGGAATGGCCTTTGCAAAGACCACAGTTCCCACTGTTTTATTATATGCTCCTTAAATATAGGATGGTCATGTGCAGAGTCACCATAAAAACATTTGTGTTATTGGTCCTTTGCAAACAGCCTGTAGACATCTGAACTTTTGCTCAACTGTTTTCTGGATAGGGAGGTGCTTAAAGGAGGGAAACAAAAATCAGTGCTGTATTTTAAGAATATTAAACACAATTCACATTACAAACGTCGCATACCATTGCGGCCAAAATTAACCATGATGTCAGCTTCTCCATCCATGATGCGAGTAAAAGAAAGTGGCGTGACATCACTCCACACTTTAAAGGCTCTGTAGAAAGCATCATTTATGACTTCCTCATCCAGGTCAGGAGTGTAGCCCAGGATTCTACAAAGAAATACCAACGTGTTAATTTAAAATGAGATTACAAATGCACACATACTCCTTGAAAAGATCAAACATCTTGTGAAAGTGCCACATAGCTCTCCTCTCTTCTCAAGATAATGGGGGAAAAAAAGCTGGACAGTATGAGTCATCTATGAAAGCGTTTCCCGAAACTCTTGAAATTAAGCAATAAATCCTAAATCTGTTGACCCAGTTTACTTTGTGCTTTTCTTTAAAACCATGCGTGACCTTGTTGTTGTTATTGTCTAACAGTTCTGTGGGAAACATACTAACAGGCAGGCTGTAATGACTACGACACATAAATCTACTGTGTTGTGATCCTAAACCAGCATCATAACAAAATTCTTGATGCACACTCCATAGCTATGCTGGTTAAAGAAGTAAAAAAAAAAAAAAAATCCAAGCACTTAAAACCCTTTCCAAACGTTTGGAAAGGGGAGGAGGTGAAGAACGGAGGCTTAGTGGAGTTTTTTAAGTGTCAGTTGGAAGCAAGTACCATGTTACATCTGGAATGCTTGATTTACTGAAACATTTTTCATGAGATTAAGACGAGTAAATAATACATGGTATCAATGGATGACATTAAATTAGCCAAATACACCCAATGTGTGTATTTTTAATGGGTCCCTTTAGAATTGACCAGCACTTTGATGTTCAAATATTTGACAAGTTCCAAGTTAAAAAGTAGGAATTAGGAATTGTAGGTGTTGCCAAGCCCAAGTTACTGGAACATTACACAAAAGTCCCTACGGGTCTGACCTGTAGGTAATGTCCTTCTTCTGCCACTTGGGTCTCCGATGGAAGAAGTTGTAATTGGCGACATCCGGGACACCACAGCGAGGCTTTTTCATGATCTCCACCGTCTTGGCATCTATTTCTCCAGTTTCTTGCAAGGAGAAGAACTTCTGCATTTTCTTCAAAGTGTCTTTGAGCACCATAAGGTTGCATCTGTCTTGTGGGCATCCATAAAACTTATTCAGATAGTGCTGCAGGAGATGTGCAAGATAAAAAAGATGGAAATGAATTCCTCTCATTTTTATTCATATAAAAACAATAGCTTTTTATTCTGACTATCACACAACGGTTTTTGCGTACAAAAGCAGAGCTTTTAAAGCAGCTTTTAGATGCACATTCTGTAAGATAGATTCAACAACAAACTCACCAGAGCAACTTCTTTGTCTGTTCTCGGGGTATCGTCTCCGGGAAACCTGATTATAGGAGACGGGCGAGCATTTGTTGCTTGAAAAGCGATAAACTGAAGCAAAAACACTTTTAAAATAACCCGATGACACCTAGATATCGTCGGAAAGCCCATTTTCGCAGGGCAATGCTCTCTTAAGTTTGGTTTAAAAGCTGCTTCGGAGTGGTTGCTGCTTTCAGTCCGTCAGCTTGTGGTGCCTTTGCTCTTCTGCAGATCCCCCCCACCCCCTTTAGGACGTCCTGAACAGCGGCTGCATAAACTTTCAAAGTTGTGCTTGTTCTTGCACTTTTTCTCTCCGTCGCTTTCTGCGCAGTCTCCAGGCTGAGTTCGAGCGGGGGAGTCATGCATTTTTGGTCGAGTGTATCACTCAGTATTATTCTAAGAAGACTAAAACAAACAATATGTGGAGGGAAAGGTTTCATTTCAGACAGTGGAAAAGTGGTTAATGCAATCTGCACGCAAAAATGTGCGCCGTTGACCAAACAGCTGAGAAAATGTTTTACCCTTATTAAATACGGCTCGGATGGAAACGATTTATTTTTCCAATGCAGAGTTTTAGTCCTTCTCCGTGGTGATAACGAACGCGGCTATACAACTATTCCAGCGTAATATGTTTTCAGTCTGACCCCACAAATCAAATATTATACACTTGTGTGTCTCCTCTACAGTTACAGTCACAAACAGTTTGTTTTAAATTGCCGGAGTTAGTTGGTGCCAATATCCTGCACATCTGTTTATTTCAGCATCTCTCTCATTCTTAAATGTTTTTTCAATATTTTCACACCATCTGGGAAACAGTTTTTCACCTACAGGGAGGCATTGCATCCATACAGTAAAGTATCTTGTCCTAAAACAGTGATTCAATATTCAGGCTCGTCTCAATAAATTAGAATAATTAAAATACGTAATTTATTTTGGTAGACAATGGTAATTGATTCATTACCAGTGATGGCATAGTTACTTTGGAAAAGTAACTTTAATCGGATTACTGATTACTCCTTGAAAAAGTAACTTAGTTAGATTACTGACTACTTGATTTGGAAAGTAACTAAGTTACATTAAAAGTAACTTTTTAGTTACTTTCAGCAGCTGCTAACAACAACGCTCCACCACCTGTGAAAATGACATTGATCTTTGCCAAAACTT